>UZAF01016212.1:2974-41738 GCA_900617895.1 Haemonchus placei | reverse complement strand
AGGGGGGAAGGGGGACCTCTTCGTGGGGGGAAGGGGGGAAGGGGGGAAGGGGGAGGAAGTGACTATAACTCGCAATAGCGATGCGTTATTTTTCGCTCTGACAGAAGCAGAGACGCAGAACTCAGGGGACTAGCTTTCACCTATATATACTCACCGTCGAATTTTAAATCTTACAGTTACAAATGGCCATGGGGTTAGCGGCAAGCGCAGCACGCCCACGAGATTCGGGTACGAGATCCCGGGTCCGGGAACTTCTCCCCTAACACGGCGTCGCACACGCCGCACCCGCCGCCTATCGCAGGATTGCGATGGAGTTTTGGAGCGCGCAATTTGTGACGTAGGAAGTCCTTTAATTATTTGAATTGGCTGACCACTTTCTTCAGTTTCAATGCAGTCTTGATCGCCGCTTACTTAGGAGGAATCATTTTAATTAATCAAGTCTAATAAACATGAAAACTAAGAAGAAACAGAAGAAAAGACGATAAAATCCAATAAAAAAGCAAGCTAGACAAGGAAAAATATCGCGTCCTATCGATCGGCGGGAGGCGAGGTGAGTACGGTAACTGCAGTAACATTTGCCGCATGCCGCAAGGGAGAATGCCGCGATAGGGGAGAAGTTCCGTTACCCCGAGATCTCTCACTCTGAATTTACAGGAGGGTTGCTGAGAAACATGTGGTTGCTGGCGGTGGCAATATCCTGACAATTATCCGTTACCAACGTGAGACAAGCTTATCTTGGTGGCTAACAATGGTTCTGTGCATTCGAGCATTGTAGTTAACACCAGTCACTAGGGGTGCGCTTCGTTGCGCGCATCCGTCAAAACTAGGTCACGCCGCAACTGTCGCGATACTTGAAGGACGTCGCAGTTGTTAGTGGGACATACGATTTTCGCTTGGTCCATGGCAGTCGGTCAATGAAAAGATTACACGGACAAATGCAAACCATTCGCTCCACTGACTTGGTGGTACTGCAGTGCTATCTCGAGACCTCAGGGGGGTACGCCGCGCGCGAAGTGGGTGGAGGGTGACCTACTTCCACCGGACGCGTGCGACGGACTTCCCCATTTGCTAGTGGTTACAGTTGAGTCCAGAATTAGCGATTTGGACGAGATATCATGCTCGCATGTTCGCCTCGAGTAGACGCAGACCTTCTAGGTTGTTAAAATCGGAATAAAAATGTGAATCGGAAAATGAAGAAATGTGTAGTAACTTCCTGAAAAATCTTCATTCGTGTTATGGATTAGATGTGTGATCATAAGACCCTACGTGATTCGTAGCTCATATCTCACCTCTTAGTTCAATTATTCGTCTAGGTTACCGAGTAGATCCGGCCGTCGTCTCACGCTTCATCTGCCTGTAGAATCGCCGACTCGCCGCAGTTCTTACGAAAGCGAATGGTCCCAAGAACCACACGGCATTTTTCGTCGACGCGAATCGTTTCCGGCCGAGTCACGTACTGTGTCGCAGTGCACCCTCTTAGGTGACCGACACAACTCTGTTGCTTTGGACGGCTCACGGCGCGAGTCGCGTGATTTCCAGGATTTCGTACGCGACGTGCGACGACATTCACGCAGCTCATTTAATCGTGAATGTTATTTGAACAACTCGATGCGACGAGAGTTGGAAACACGTTGGCTTGACGACTACATTCGTGACTACTACGCGGTCATTGAACAACGACAAAAATGGCACGACATGCTTTACGACCTACAAAACCGGCGGCTCCTGCACGAGATGCTGCTCCTTCCCACTATGGAAGATGAACTGTCTTCTCGACGAGGACTGGGTGCGCCCAGCGAACCACGGGTCTTTCATGGCATGGAAACTTTGTTTGAGAAACATGAGTACAGCCGAGCTGGTAGACATCTGCGAAAACCTTTCCTTCGTCGCACCGCCTTGTCACATGACGCAGTTTTTTTGCCGCGAAGTGTGGAGAAACAGGACGATAGGTACAGGTCTTCACCGTTCGACCCATAGCAGTGTTGTGTCAACCCCAGCTGCTACGTAGTGGTTGTCCTTCATACCTTTCAAAGCATGTTCCGTTGAAGGGTTAGGTGGTGGAAGACGAGAGCCGAGGCAGACCAAATAGGATGGAGTTTCTGACAAAAAGGCGAGATTGAAAGCGAGCATCGAGGCGTTCAGAATGGGAAATCGCTGGCTGACGAAAAGCTATTAATTCTTAGAGGACTAGGGACGTTCCCTTGCATGCCTGTAGAGGTGTTCTTATCATGCTGTCCTTGCTAACTTCGAAAGGTCAATATTGTTCACCATCATGTTTCGTGTAGTTTAAAGAATTTCATTTTACCGGTATTACAATCTATGATAAGTTGTATTATGCAGAGTATTGAAGTGCATCAGCAAGATTCTTGGCCGACTTCTAGGCTTTACAGTTGCTTGGATGGTATGTCCAACCCAAGTTGTCCCGTTGAAGTTCTTCCTTGAATCCATCTTTCCTATGAAAGGCTTGCATGACGGTCCTTAATCACATATTTCTCATATCTCTGAACTGGTTTTGCTTTCAGAGTTCAATTTCAGGTCAATGTTCCTTCGGCGGAAGTTTTTATCAACAGGCGCTGTATCAAGCCGTGACAGCACGAATTCGACGGAGTCCAGCGCACCGGAAGCGATCTTTGGTAGTAGTGTGGACAGCGCGGGCAGTGATCTCGGTTAGCATTAGTTCTACATAAATCATTATAATAATATTTGAATTGGGAGGTTGCTTTGGCCAGGTGAAGTTGCATTTCGCTGTCTGGATGAAATAGTGCTGGCTGCTAGACGAGGTACAACACAATTTCGTTGCTTATTATGCAATCGCTACAATCTCCCTTAAAATGAGCGTAAAAGAATTGGACAAAAGGAATCTCTGTGCCGGAAAAGCCTCGCATAAAGTCGGCGTAGGGCGATGCATGATTGCGAAGTGATAAACGAAATTAAAGGCACAGTTCACGATGGTTCCTAGTTTCCCCTATAGTATGATTTCGAGGCTCTCTCTTATACATATTATTCCTGCCTTTATAAAGTCAACAAACGTCATGGATAGGGCACAATAAGGGGCCAGACATTGTATCGTGTGAATGCCTCACCCATCCTGGACGAGTTTCAACGACTTGGTAGAGGCTGCACTATTCAAGAGACTTCCATTTAGGAAATTCAAACAACTTGTCATGACCCATGGCGACAGTGACAGGCAGTTTTAGACGATTTGGACTTCATGTAGTCAGCTCTTTGTGCAATTGTGACAAATGAAATCTCGTCCGAATGCTCCTTTCGCGTCATTTTCGCCATGGTAATCTCGTACAACCTCTATTTCCACTACTTTTGAGGGGCCATATCATTTGCGAACAAGGCTAATTCTCTCGCTTTCTTCGCCACAGATGTCCTACTCCACAGCAACACTTCCTCTTTCCAAGTTAAAATGGGTACCTTAAGATTATCGTGAACTGTGCCTCAAAGGCAAGATAAGATGGAAAATAGCGCGATGAAGTTGAAGGAACTGCATGAATAGGTGTTTCCAAAGTGAAAAAGGCTTCGAAAATCTGTCAAAAAGGGGCGTGGACGAGAATGAGACCAGAAGAGTAAGGAAGAGCGGGGCGTTTGGAAGAGCTATACAATGTGGGTCCTGGTGCAAATCACTGACTCCGGTAACCAAACTATTTACTATAGACATAAGTACACAAAAACCCTAGTAACAGCAAAAGTAGCTCACCTTTTTCAGCCTGTACGAGTAGGAAGTAAAATAAGGGATCGCGGCAGCAAAAAGAATGGTAGAGGGAAAAAGAATGGGAGGAAAACATTGCCTCATCACTCGACGATCAGCTGATTATGTGTGGGTCCTAGAACGAATATTTGCAATCTGCGTCCCCTCGAAACTCGTCTGACGTGACATCGATCGAGGGGCGGGAAAGCCCCGTGAGCCAGAACAGAGAATTGTCGTGAACTGTGAAAGGCTTTTACAAACGTTAGCTGTGAAATCAGTCCAACTGCAATATTCCAATTTCTCGCCAGTTATACTAAAAGATTTTTGTTGTGTAAAGGTGCCAGAGTATCGGAAGGTATCACCAAAAATTTCACTAATAATCGGGTTGTTGAGCCAAGCGTCCATTCACCAATGATTTCTGCCGGGATTTAGATCAAGCAAAAGTGTGTGATCGCAATTACGATGCATGATATTATAAGCCACATCGCTCTCTTTTTTTAGAACATCGTCGACACTTGTTGATGAGCCGACTGGCGGATGGCAGTGTTCCACAGATGATTTCAGTGCCGTCGATAGCAAATATAAATCCGCTCCGAAATTCCCAACGACTACGACAAATGCCGGACAGAGACTTCAGGTACGAGCAAGAGAATGATGTCCATGTTGGCAGCTGTGCGTCATAAGTCGCGTGGGTTGTGTTAAAGTTGAGTGCCGCTATTATTTGTGTGCTGTAAATGTACCACTCGGATCGCGCTGCTCAGACGGGGCCTCCCTCTTTCCTTTTACAGAGTCAGGTTTACCCTCCATTCCTTTTCTCGGAACAAATTCATTCCTAACCACAAATTTTCAGAAGAGAATCCCCCTCAGAACACAGGTAACACAAAATTCGACTCAGCATGCATACGCTTATCAGCTGTGCATGCGAAACCTAAGTCTTTTGCCCGTGGTGATAGCAGTCACCATTCACTGCAAATTCAAGCCTTCACTTCATTTGGTCTAGCGGTGCGCCAAATTCTCTGCATTGCGTGATCTGGTTAATCGACTGAAGCCTTGAATTATACGTACTGATGTTTGGATTGATGTTAAGACTATTATCAGAAACAATATCGATACACCTTGTCTTTATGTATACATATAAGGCAGATGTGGTGTAGTGGCAAGCGCGCACTACCACGCACGCATAGTCACGGGTTCATTGTCATCCACCCTCCGGGGTCAGTTAATTGATACCAGACTCGTCTGGGAGATAAAAGCACTGACTTATACATCGGCTGGTCACCGCAAGTCATTGTATAGGTCGGTCGGAAGGCTAACCTTATTTAGGTTGTCAGTTATATAGGGCCGAAACGTTAGCCGACGGAATTGTAATATTTAACCTCGTGCTCTGGTTGAATTAAATAAAGTTGTATTAATGAGAATGAGTGAACCGAAGCTTGTTCTCCTTATATGGTACTACTTCCATAGGCCCTTACCATTGCAGTTTATAGTCGTTTTTTGTCAACCTACTCTGTCGTTCCGTCCTACCTTATAAAATATATCAAATCTGTATGTCGAACGTGTATACACCGAATGAGTTGGAAAAGAAAACCTTTTAGGATTCTTATCAGCCTTTGTCGACTGTCATCATTTTCTTTAATTCGTTAGCTTCTACAGAGTCACATCCTCTACTGCACATTGAAGTAGCAATGCTCTATTGCCATACGAAAGGGAAAAGAAGTGGTCTAGTGGCAAGACACAGCACTTATTAGATGGTATTAACCTTCATCCGACAAATCTCAAAAGACCACAAGGTGTCAATCTTCATCAACTAGTTCGACTCGGTGTTCCTGCCTTCTATAGCTTTTTATCAGTCTTTGCCAGCTTTTATTAGACTCTGACACCAAGCATACGCGATTCCGGCACCGCCCGCCTGGGACCAGACCATCATCTTCTTCGCACTATTGTTTCTTTTTCTCGGTGCATGGAGAGAGCTACGAAGTTCGGGAAACGAAGCCATAAGACTTCCATCAAATGGGACCGCCTCGCTTCCCTTGCGAGTGAATGGGAGATTTCGTTCACGACAACATCGATGAGGAATACAACCGGCTCGTCGAACAACTTCACGGAAGTGCTAGGAAAGCAGAATTGTAAGTAGTCAAGGGGCGTCTCTCTTTGAAGCCTCTTGAGTTGGTACACCAGTCATTAATCGCGCGAGCTACAAGCAATCATCAACAAATGCCCGGATTTGTGAATCTGTGCAGAGAGGTTGGAAGATCTGAAAGGGAGGAGCAGCAGTTCTCGCCGGGGCCGCCAAGGCCAGAGGGAGCATCGGCAAAGCCCGACGGAACTTCGCCATTTACAAGACCGAGATGACCTTCCTTGGTGACGGAACATTTACGTATCTCGAAGGGCAATATAGAAGGTCATCTACGAATCCTACTCGGATATCTTCGACAGCCACATCTACCTGCCCACCTATCATCTTAGGCAAGGTGCGATAACATGTTGAGCTACAGAAGGAAGATCTGAAGGAGCAATATATCGCTCCTTCGATATATTTGTGCCACGCCAGGTTACAGGACCAAACCATAACATCTAAAGAATCTTTCACCGTTTGTCGTCAAAACTTTGGCGCCCCTCTTCAGGTGGTATCGTCGGAAGGCAAAGTGCCTAGGTCGTAGAAAACTTGCAAGGCTATTGTTGTATAAAAAGGGAGATCCCATAAAGGTTATTGCAACTATCGCCAAATCTGCCTGCTGTCCGTAATCGAAATTTTCACACGCTCCAGGATTGACAGATTATCAGAAGAAGGACAGGCATACGAGCAAGCAGCAGCAGGTGTTGGAGGGTATAGTACAATCGATCTTATGTACTCACTTGCAAGACTCATTGAAGTTCCGCGAGAATACAGGATGTCGTTATGTCTGACGTTCATCGATTGAAGAGAGCCCTTGATACTATTGAGACAGAAGCAGCGATTGAAGCCGTGGGCACGGCGTCCTAATGCATGAGGGTGCTTCGTGAGCTCTACGACAATTTTACTCCAAGATTTTGCCATTCTCTCAGAAAGACATTGTCGAAGTGAAGAGAGGGGTTCGGGAGGACGACACCAATCCGCCCAAACTTTTTAGTGCCGTCATGCGTCATTTGGAATGAGATGACTTGGTATTGAAACTTTACAATGACTCGTGCTCATGACCCGAACATAGAGCAGGCGGAACAACAACTGGCCGGATTTGACAGCGCTTGGTAGAGATCGCCTTACGACTACACTCAAAGAGGACGGAACTCATAAGAAACGGATTGATACTTTGTGCTTATTTTACTCTGAATAGAACGACTATCTCCGGCTGCTCTGGTCACGTGTATCTATAATATGTCGAAAATTGAACAAGCGCGTGGGGAGCACGGGGGACGTTCGATTCGTGCGATTCCGGATGCACACGGCAAATTGCGCGGCAAAGTTCGCGATTATTCAAACAACTCCTGCGCCTATCATTGGGGCACAAACCTGAAGTAGAGTACCTTAGTAGGGTCGGACAATCCTACTGAACTACTTTACTTCAAATTCGGGCCCCAATGATAAACGCTGCAGTCGTCCAAATTGCACCGAATTTCGCCGCGCAATTTGCCGCGCGCATCCAGAATCGCACGAATCAACACACACCCGGCGAGCACTCACGAATATTGAGGGACTGGAAGCAGACAAGGAACATATGGTTGCGAGCTCACCTTTTCGACACTACTATCCTTCCTGCTTCGACGCCTCGGAGACTTAGAAGCAGGATGAACATGCTGTCAGTGTCACTCAACGCGCTCCGGGAAACATGACGCTCGGTATTCTCTGTTCTTGCAAGTGTAGAAGGGAATGAGGAGTTCCGAGCAAGTCAAGGAACGGGAGCAGGAACGCCGTTGCTTACGCCAAGAAATCGAAGTTCAGGTGGGCTGGACACCGCTAAACTGAGGAGATTACTGACTGGATTTCTCGGGACGGCGAACGAACGCCAGGCTGAATGAAAAGAAAGCTGTGTCTCACGTTCGAACGATCCACAGGACCACTGTGGCTCGCGACAGGGACGAACGGGGAGGTATTGGCACGTGCTCAAGGAGATCGTCAATCAGTGATATCGAAAAGTGATACGGGTCGTCCCTACTAAGTGGATACCAGTGCTTCTGTTCTTTACAGCATTATCATGATATTTCCTGAATGTTTTTGCAATATAGATCCTTTTTTTTCTTATTTCTCAAGTTTTTCCATTACGCTCACCAATCAATGCGATCACACGTAAAACGTTGCAGCGTTGATGCTCAGAGCGACACGTTGTTCCGAGAATGGAGCCGAGTGGATCCCGCCTACGAAAGACGCTATGGAGGGAATCGTCGTGAAGAGAGACGTCGGCTAGATAGGGGCGCTTCTGAAGATCAGTCTGCTTTTCGGTGAGAAGCTTCATGTCGAAATTTGATGATGTAGTCGGTCAGCAAGTTGGGAGAGAATCAAGGATAGTATTGTTTCAATAGAACCCGTTAATTACTATACTATCAAACGCCCAGTTAGTAGTGATTTCTTGTACTTTTATTTATTTCCATAATTTTTTTTGATTCTTAAGAAGTGTTAGTTGAAATTTTCAATGTGATCAACCTCCAAAAGAATTGTACGAATAATCCTTTCCAGGCGAAGCGGAGTACGCTTGAATTCTCGTCAGCTGACTACGAAGTCAGGGAGCAGCGTCATACTTCCGTACATTCGTTATCCAGATGAAGTCATCTGTGGCCGATGATCCGATATTAACGATGCAGGACTTGTCTTGTCGTTATCTGTCTGTTATTCTTATCGAACATCCTCACACAACTCGCTTCGTTTGCATTTTATAATAAGGCCAAAGCTAGAGTGTAGGTTTACGACGTTGACTTCGTCACTCTACCTTCCCACTTCCTGCCGTCATATCTTTATTTTTTGAGCTAAGTCAGCCTCACTAACTTGCTGTCATCTTGTAAGTTTTTCTTGTAGTTCTTGTAGTACTTCTGCATATCAAGCGATCAGTACTACGCCTGTTGTTGTTTAAAATTGCTTTGTTTTGACGCTTCATTTTCCTCTTTTTTTCTAGTCACCGTTATTCTATTCATCATTCATACATATGTTTCATCACTTCGTCATCATTATTTTTATCGATAGTTCACTTCCAAGTGTTCAAGCTTGTTTTCTCTTGGAATGTCTGATGTCCAGTTGCAGTCCCTAAGCACATGAAGCCCTTATCACAAGTGCACAAGTGCTCCACGGGCGGAATAATTACCATTGTACAATCCGTCCTCGTTTGATTCAGTTGTGTGAACACAAATGCAAATACCTCTGTTCAGCTTGAGCTGGAACGCCTCAAAGAAATTTACTGGACTTTCTGTCAGAGTACGTGCAAGGTATTTAGCAACAGACTTCGTAGTGCAAGAAGTGAGGTTTCAGTAGATTAGACGTTTTTAACCAATCGTCTATCGCTTCAATTATAATTTTACCTCAAAATAGGGAAAAATTTGTGCTTGCTGTGTTTCGTAATAACCTGCCAGAGCTAAAATGGAAGGAGCTCTACGTGGATCCAATGCTATTGTATCTAATTGTCTTTTTATCATGTATACGCTTAATAAAAGTGCTAATAACTTTTCGCGTCATCTTGGAAACGGGTCTTGTTACGTCCTGCGTTGCGTTCTTAGTAACAATAATATTTTTGGATTGTCATGAATTACTTTTTAGTTGGAAACAACGATCTCTAGATGAGCCCAGGGTCGTGGGAGGAATCGCTAATGTCAATCGACTGACCAATTCCTAAAAAGTTGATGATCATGCCTCATGAGGGTTTCGTTATCTCTGTTATAGGTAAGGCAGTTATGGAATGACTTCATTGATTTCTTATATTGTAACTGTATGCGGCAAAGTGTTGTGCTTGTGACTAGAAATGGAACAGAAAGCACGGCTGCACGACTGCGAGAAGTAATTGTTTATCTTTCAACAATCCTAACTCTGCCATTAAATTGAAATCAGTGTATTTCATGGTAAACGAATGGGTACATTCGGCATATATAGATGATTATATAACTGCCCCAGTAAAAGGCATTATTGGTTTAGATGGTTCTGTAGTCTACAACACGTCCAATTCGAAAGAAGAGGTTGTCTGAACTGTTGGTAGTTGTTATGCTTTTTCTCCACTGTAATCAAAGGCCGTTTCTATTGGAAAGTGGTGATTCTTATCATCTTGGAGGGAATTGAAGCCCTGTTAGTATCCTGCATACTATCTTGTGCCGTATCACTTTTTTCAATACCTTGATTGTTATCGATTCTTTCTTCTTTTTCTTCAATCTGTTTTTGTTATGTTACACTCAAAGCGCTTTGCCAGGCCCTGTAAGAAGTTGTAACAGGTTTCCTTACTTTGCGGGGCAAGGAGCTGGCACGTACAACCCTAAATTTCCTAAAGTGTTCCTAGAACGTTTTCATAATGAAAGAAAAATAATTCTTGTGAAAAGTAAGGTGGAAGTTTTCGGTTTGCTGCATTGATGTTAAGTGAATTCCGATGTGTTCTAATTTCTGGTTGGTGACTTTCAGCACTAACATTATTTAGCAAAGTGATATTTTCATCAGAAGAATTCGTTACCAGAAAATTTTTGTCACTTCTAATTACTTCTTCCCTATATTTCATCTAATTGGGGTGAACGTGAAATTAGGCTCTGGCTGATCAAAACAACCAAGCTGTCATGATAACATCAGAAAGCTGCTGAAAATAACTGTATGGAATCGTAGAGGAATGATGTACTCGGGTTGCGCAGCACGGCAAAGCGAAAGAAGCTCACATTCACATAGCATATGATGCCCGCACCTCCGTGGACGATTCATCGAAATCAGAGCGGCAGCCTTGGGTCTGGTTTTCATTCGCAGAACTACAGTCCAAACACAAAGTGCACTTCTTCAAAAATTGTGAGGGCTGTGTTCGAGTCTCTACTTACCACAGCACCTGATATGGCAATCAGAAGACATTGAATTTGTGCGGAACCCTGACGTGCGAATGCAAAGACTATTTGTTCATTGGTGGAAGATTTGTTCGTTCAGACAGGCGGACAGTTTTATGAGTTACGTACAAAAACTCCTAATGTGCTAGTCGTCGGTGTACGAAGCGACAGAAAGGGACAGGACAGCGAATTGCACTCATGCATGTCATCAGCTTAATTTGATCGTAGCACGTTTCCTTTCGCAAAGATCCATTCATTATTCCCTGACTTTTGCCAGAACACGAAACAAATACGTGCTTCCCTGCCGTTCTCGAAGCGACCACAATGGGATGGGCTTTGCACTACGAATACTATGTGCGAAAGTACAACTAGATTTTTTACAAAAGCGATTGATTGCTATATCCTTGGGCTAATTGGGCTTAATCGTAGACACTTTTGACAACCTAGCAGAGCTACGGTAAAAAATAGGTGTTTTTTCTTTTGGTTCAGTCATGTTTGTGTGTGTGTGTTGGTGTGTAAGTGTCCGACCGAAAACTTATAACTCCTGTCCCCGTGAACCTAGAACGTTTGAATCTGGTAAGATACAGGCAGCAGGGTGGGAACATTTACGGTGGGTTGGAGGACCGAATTCCACTCATGGAAGGCTGGCTTCGCGCGAAGTAAATGTTTGAGCTGAAAATCATAACTTCTGTTCCCGCAGACTTGAGAGTTATAAAATTTGTAGAAGTAGAGGAGGCAGGATTGACACTGACGTCACGATGGGAACACTGACGATAGAAGAGGCTGACGACACAATGGAACATTGACGAGAGGCCTTGGAGAGCAAGAACCACTCACCAACTAAATTCTAACGCATTTCAAGGCTAGGCGCAGTTATAGGAAGGATTAAGGGTATTTAAAGGCATAGTTCACGATAATTTTGAGGTACCCTTTTTAGGTAGAAAAGTGGAAATGTTGATGTAGAGGAGTACATCGGTGGCGAAGAAAGCGAGGAAATCCGACTTCTTCAAGGCTTCTAAAAGTAGTGGAAGTGGAGGAAATACGAGATCACCGTGATGCAAGGGTGTTTGGACGAGATTTAACTTGCTCCCATTGTGCAAAGAGCTGACTACATCAAGCTGAAGTCGTCCGAAGCTGCCTTTCCCTCTCGCCCTGGGTCATGACAAGTTGTTTGAACTTCCTACATGTGAGTCTATTGAGATAGTGCAGCCTCTACAAAGCCGTTGAAACTCGTCCAGGATGGGTTGGCATTCACACGATACAATCTCTGGCTCCTTATTGTGCCCTATCCATGGCGTTTTTCGACTTTATAACGGCAGGTATTGTATAAGGGGGAGCCTCGAAATCATACTAGATGGAAACATCAGAAACCAATTCCTTCATGAACTGCCTTTGACTGTAAGTAGATGAAAATTAGCCCATTTCTTGTTGTTAGATTACGGTTGCTCCCAGCAAAGTTTGTGACTCGATAAAGGATCACGGTATCTTCTTGCTTAGATATCACCAGTTGGGCTACGCACGCTAATGCGTGCACCACATGCCCACTATCGCTTACCCACGACCTGTAACAACAATAAATGAATTGAACTTTCATCTCTTCATGATAAAGGAATTTTAAGCGAGTCTTATTCACTGCGCTTACCACTTCCCTCTCTCTTTGGAACAAATGATACCCTTCGGAACACGAAATTCTATAGATGAGTAAAAGGGCAAATGATATTCAACATGTGCCGATGCCTATGCCTTTTGGATCTGTTGCTGTTCATCTCGAAAATATCATAAAATAGGCATCCAAAACTCTGAATGGTACTCACAAATGTTGTCGGGGTCATAATAATACCATTATCAAATGTCTTTATGAATGTAGCTCTTTTTCTCTACAGATACATCATTAAATGAGAGTCCAAGATTATTAGCGGTCGGATAAGTTTTGCCAAGAATTATGTCAAAGCATGGAGAAACCGTGATCCTTCATTGGCTGCTCCCAGACCTCGACGTCCGTCCGTCCGTCTGACGCGTGCGTGGTGCAACGGCGGCGCCTGACCTTTGTTGACAACACTGGATCACGTGCCAACGCTGTCAACACTACTCTGCGACCGCCGTCGCAGCACGAACGCGTAGGACGGACGGACGAACGGAAGTCGAGGTCTGAAAGCGGCCACTGAATCGCGAACTTCGCTGAGTAGCGGTCGTAAGCAAGAAGTGAACCAAATTTCATAATCGGTCCCTATCAATGCACTTATCCTTCTTGTCGAATGAAACATATCAAAGAATCAAAGCTAAATAGTAAATAGCAAAGGCGCTAGGATTCAATTGGTGATTGGATCTTGTTCCCTAAGGCCTCCTCTATCGTCAGTGTTCCCATCCTGCCTCCTCTACTTGTATTGATTTTGCTCTCCAAGTCCACGGGATCAGGAATTATGGATTTTCGCTCGGACAATTATTTTGCGCGCACCCGGCCTCCTATGGGTGGGGTCTGGTCCTCCCACCTACCATAAGTGTCCCCATCCTGCCGCTTATACTCCAGCCGAGTTTGAATGCCCTAGGGCCAAACTAATAATTTTGGCGCAAATCCCGCCCTTGTAGACATGGTCCGGTCCTCCCACCCGCCATAAATGTTCTCATCCTGCCTCCAATAATCCTGCTAAATTTGAGCGTTCTAGGTCAACGGGGACAGGAGTTATTTTCCGCTGGAGCATTTATTGCGCACAAACCCCCGCCCTGTGGGCGGAGTCCGGTCCTGCCACCTACCATATGTGTCCCCGTCCTGCCGCCTGTGCTCCTGCCAAAACTGAACATTCTAGGTCCACGGGGACAGGAGTTATGAATTTCCGTGCAAACAAACAAACAAACAGACAGACAGACAGACGCGAGCGCTTTATATATAGTAAGGATTCTTGGCAAAAGTTATCCGACCGCTAATAATCGTAAATTCTCATCTGGTGGTTTGTTCGCGGGAAAAGGAAGCTTCTTTGATAAAAACATCTGACAGTGGTCGACAGTAGACAGTCGATAACATTTGTGAGTACCATTAGAGACTTTGGTTGCCCACCAGTCGGACCCCCAATGGGTCATTATTTTTAAGATGAACAGCAACAGATCGAGACTTCTAATCATAGGCATAAGCTTCGGCACTTTTTCAATACCACTTGCATGCAGCGTTAGTATTCAGTTCGTGTTCCAAATTCCTATCTGTTTCAATAGGGAGCGGCCGGTATGCCAATTATTACAACTCTGTCATGAGAAGGAGGGAAGCTAGCCAGGCATTAGCCGGACAACAAGACTGGTAAAGGATAATGAGCTAGTGCGTTTAGATCATTTTTGGGCTGTTTTAACCGCACATCCTTTGAAAATAGCTCTCACATAAAAACTGTTCTTTGCTCATCCACAAATAGGAATCGACCTCTTTTTAAAATCCATTTTCGCGGAAAGAGTTTGGAGACGGTTGTGGGGAGTTGTGCTCTTCGAATTTCAAAACAGGTAATCATGATAAAAGTTGAAGGTAGACGCTGTTCAATATTCCGTCGGGTTTACGACTCTTAATGTAAGTTAAAGGCGTCCCAAACCTTTCAGGTGTGCAAGGCCTCCGAGTTCTCGCCACTGGACCTACTTGATGCACTTGCATTTAAGTGCAAAAATCAGAGCTTTTGTACTGCATGTTAACACGGTACGAAATTGATAACAGTTTCAGGACTGTCGGCGTACGTAGACTCGATTTCCTGGTTGTGACTGGTGTATGGACAAAGGGTGCAGCAAAGGCACAACAAATGGAAGAAATTCCGAGGATCAAAAGCACAGGGAGTGCGATTGGAGAGTAAGCCTGAATACGGGCAGGCTAGTCGAATGAGACTAGATTTAATGTCTCGAAAAAGAAATTCTCTCCTCCGAAGTACCATTACGTGGCATGCTCACGACAACAGGTGTAGATCTGAATCGCAATGGGTTGCAGGCCGTATGTGCTGCCTGATCCCATGGTGTCGGCCTTGGAATCGCAGAACAGCCGTGAACTTGCATCCGAAGGACGTGAGGCGGTTGCTCCATCGTCGCGCAAGGTGAGGAGAAGATGTAACTTCTAGTGGATGATTGCGGTAATTGCCACTGAACCACTACCGCGTGCGTGTATGCGACTGTAAGAATTGAAAGCAAAGCCCACCATCCCTAGGATAGCTCCACGGGGCTTGGACAGATTGGCTGCTTTCATAGTCCGCCGGCGTGCCAGCGTACCAGCCGAGGCAGTACTAGAGGGAGGAGGGAGGTAGACTGTCGGTCGACGCGGTCGCGTTGCGCCCAAGCCCCTTCGAAGGGCTGCTTCGACCGACCGTCTGTCTCCCTCCTCCCCCATAGCACTGCATCGGCTGGCACGCTGGCGGACTATGAAAGCTGCCATTCAGTCTAATTCTTGGGCACAAATAAATTGTTCGCTCATCAGGAATTAACTTTTAATGGGTACATTGGAGAGGAGAGAAGCGTGTCTGCAGTATAGTGAAAGAATTGTTCAAAATTGTTCGCCGCTTGATGAGCAGTTCCGAGAAGAGCATCATAAGGTAACAAGTCAGCAATGGGAGCCTGTGGCACATCCCCAACAAGTAGAACATGGGCGCTCAACATTTCCAATTACCCCTATTTTATTCATTTTCGGTCAATGATGGTAGTTGCTTTCCCTATCAGCCCTTTCCCTACTGAGCTTTTTATTTTCACAAACATGACTGCGACCCTGTACGTGACTCTTAAAACGTTCTGTGACATCTTTTATGCAGTCAATACATCAATTTCGTTAAATAGTCCATTATACAGTGACCGAAACCACGGGAGTTGCAGATATTTTCCAAAACCTCACGGAAACCTTCTGTAGGCACGTGGGCCTCTTAAGACTTAACAAGAAAGGTAGATTCATCTTACAGCTGGCCTCGTAAGGGCTCTGTTGTGTGTCACGCAATCTCTACATTTCGCAAAAGAAAAGAGTACAGAATAGACATATGACTGTATCAGTTCATGTGGACGAGATTTTTCCGCGTACCGACTACTCTACACTTGCTCATTCACCTTTGATTTTAACATGCAATCTGGGACCTTATAAGGCAACACTTTTTCACAGAGAAAATCGCACAGTGAGAATTTACAGTATCATGCAACTTGTGTTGCTATGTGTTGGACTGCCCTAAATTTCGGCGCTTTTCTTGGCCACAAAGACATAACAAAGCCGTATCTTTAGAACCTACCAAAGGCGACTGACTGATGATCTATTCAACACAATTAATTCTATTGATACAAACGATGCTAATTTTGCAAATGATGCTGAATATAGCTGATTAAATAGAGATCCCATACCGTGTAGGGGAGAAGGAAAATGAAACATTTCGATTCAAGGTCACCCTCACTTGTATAATATGAGGACAAACTCTTCTGAAATATTCAAGGTACTCACAACTTCTCGTGATCTATTCAAGACATGTGAAATGATTCTCAGAGGAATAGATCAAGACCATAACACCTAAAGACTTCATGAATCAGTGTTCCCGACAAGAATCCCAGTAGCATTGTATACCCTTGTGGATTCCCCCCTAACCGGGGCTACGTACACCACGTTCCATTGCCGCTAACGTTGAAATACGCAATTTACTAGATCATTCCTAATCCGAAACTTCTCTGTCTTCACGGGAAGTTTCTCTGGTTTTCTTCTTCAGCATCCGATATATCTTGTATGGGAAAAATAACTCAACTTGCAACTTATTACCATGTTATACGCTATTACCCTCGCATATTGAAGGCACATTTCACTATAATTGAACTATTTTCAACTAAATAACGGAAGTGATCGCGCAGAATAGTGGATGCTTCGGTGACGAAGAAAGCGAGGAAACAGCCGAATTCGAAAATTGCTGCTAAAGAATTGTCAATTAGGCGGTAGTACGAGATTGTGACAAAGTGGCAGGGAAGTGAAGAGCTGACTGCAGGAATCGGAAAAATGCTTTCCATGTCACCAGGGGTTGGGACTGCGCGCAATATAAATTTTGGGAGCTTCATATGTTATTCCGTTTTTTCTCTGATCACTCTTCAAATTTTAACATATCTGCTCCATTATGCGTGGCACACTCTGAACAAGGTTCCTAAAACAAAACCATCACTGGACGTGGCATCCACTGACGACAATTTTTGAGCCCTATTACAGAACCATTCTTGTCGTGAACTGTTTCATTAGATGGAAGCTGATCTCACACACACACCTCAGTAGGATTGTTCAACTTCGTGTACGTACATACTATTTCTCATCGACCCTCAGTGGATCCCCTCTTGAAGTTTCCCGGTTCCGCTAGCTGTTGGTAGATTCCGTTTCAATCAATGTCGTTTGCGCGAAGAAGTACTCAATAAGAGTGGGTCGGTGTCGCTCTGGAAAACTCATCACGGAACGCACGCAGATGGAAAAGAACGAATGAAAAAATGTTCATAGAACGACTGTACTAGTTCCGGTTTGAGAAGTGAACGAGTCGAGTTTGAAAGGCCTACAACTGGTGGCAGTTAAATGTTCGGGCTAAATCCAGAACTCACTAAATTGGCTCTAGAAAATGAAATGGTTGTGTTTGCTAAGGTACAGACTGAGTCTGTTAGGTATTTGAAGCGGACGGAGGTACTTGTCCCTTCGCCAGAGACGCGGAAGTTCTTGGCTCGTCAGCAACAACATATTCGAGTGTTGGACGATCGATGATCGACTAGCACTTGTTGCTTGCTGGCATCGATCGAGTGGTTGGCTAGATATCGGCTATCACTACTTTGTTATCACCTATCACAACTGTGTTCCGTTCCGTTTTTATGAGCTCGTCTCGTTTCAGACGTTTTGAAACCTTCGAAATTTTCTGAAATTCATACCAATCTCCAATACAAAGCCTTCGCTTTCTAATTTATGACATTTTCGTATATTGGTAGATATTTAGGTTTTAATTAACGAAAAGCTCTCATTGAAATACATTTGGCCCATCGAACTTTGGAGTGATACTGAACACCATTTTATTGCGATGACCCGTCGATCTTCGTAAGGTGCTGATTCTCCAAACAGCTATGATGGAATTTACCCCATTCCCCATTTCCTTACCGAAAGGCAGGAATGAGTGACCAGGGATCGATTAATCGCTCAGTATGTGAGTGGTGTTTTTCAGCATTTACTGCATTTCGGTTCAGAAACTAAAGTACTCTAAAATAAATTTTGTCGTAGTATGTACAATCAGTTATTAAATTCATAAGTAGACTCATTCTATATCAAGGACGTGGCAGTGCAGGGACAAAAATGCAGCTAATGCGTTATAGGTGCAAAAATTGAGTCCCATCCTAGCATTCAATCTGCACTGCTGTAGCCTTGGTATTTTACTCACCTTGATATGACTCACATATAGATATATTGAGTCTAAGTTGGATTGACTGTACACATTACGATGGAATTGACTTTTAAGTTCTTTTCTTTACCACTGGTGGAGCAAATGATTCATATCAGGGTGCTTATAAAATAAGCTCCAACGGCGGATGCCAATGTCTTAGCATAGGCCTGATTTGGACTCTGAGCACTTCCTCGAGTATTTTGAGTTGGAAATGACGGAATTAAGGTTCTCTTCTTGTCAACTTCCCGCTGCATTGAAAGGCATTGCTTGCTTCACAAATGAAACAGTACAGTGGAGATGTGCTCTTAGCTATGCCAAGTAGAAGCTATAATACGACGACTATCGAAGGCGACTTTTCCCTTGTTTCTTGGCATGCCTTCAGGACCTGTGACTTCATAGCTTGCCGCAAGTACCGCAAGTAAACATTAGAATTCGCTCATTTGCTAGAAATGACCAATTTCTGGAATTCTCAGAAAAAGGAATGTGAGAATCTGAAAGCTGCCAAGAAGAGCTTTCATGAGTAAATGCGAAAATTGCCATCATTTCCATACCAATCAGACGTTTTTTAAAATGATCGCTCTGTCCAAATGCATGCTTTCGCTTAGAAAACGAAATCGCTCACAATAATATTAACTTTTTTCGTTGTTTGCACTTTGTGATAGCACTTTGTTAGCAGCATCCTGCCATAAGATTTCCAAGGCACGGCTCGTAGGTACATATAGTTGAAGTGAAAAAGAATGGAACGGTAGCGAAGAGAACAGCTTGGAAATAAAACGGAGTCCTAATCGAACCCCCGAACGCATTGTTTCGAATTTAAACCCTCTAATTTTGAACGAGCACATCTCATGCTTCACTCAAGGAGCTCAGATCAGATTCATCGAGACGCCCTGCTTCTCGATGTTCAAAAATACATGAATCCCATTTTCCTTATCAGAAAAATAACATTTATCTCCACCATAAGCGTTAAACACGTTTCTTAGCTTCTTGCTCACTACGGGAGATTCTTGCAAATGATCGTAGATTGAAACGAGACCAGCTTTTTTTTTTACATACTTCATTTAGATAATAATATTTGAATTAACATATCTATGTCCTGAGTCCATGTCGGCAAATATGGCGAAGATTGTCAAGTAATGCTTATGTCATTCTTTTGCGAAGCATAGTGGAAAATGTTCATACATACAGCAGTTAAATTCTATGTCACTGTCGTCATACGGTCTGCTCGGTATATTAGGTTTCATATAGATATAATGTTCTTTCTAAAGAATATTTTTCAATTTTATTATATTTTTGGCTAATGAATAGCTTGACGAGGAAAACCGACTTTTACGTGCAACCGAGAAACGGAATTGACTACCACTGAACAGTCTCCGGTCAGCACGCAGTGTGAGCAAAGATTGACTGAAATAAACAGACGACGTCAGTGGCTAAGTGTTCACTGGAACCCTTTAATTTCGTATGACTCGTTATTGTTCGTGGTTCAGCATTGCTGGTTTGGTCTCGCCGGCCTCGAAACCTTCACCAATAGGAGATCAGATGTGTGGACTTTCATACAAGATGACGAAAGCTTCGTGGGTGCAATCACTTATTCTTGCCCGGTCAAAATATGGAATTCAGTAACGAAGGGACAGTGTCAGCTGTATAACCACGGAAGAAGACATAAAGCCGCGGGATGTGGTTATTTCTATTCGAGGCTCCGCTTCAAAATCATAAGTATCTATGTTAAATTATCCAGAGCTGACCTATCAGTTAGAAGAATTTTTGCCTACCTCTAGGGTGTTTGCCACTGTCACGCGCGCTGCCACGAAGCGGAGAGTGAGTGTCATATGTGAAATAAGGTGTTTAAGTCTTGATCATAGTAGCGTCTTTCATCTCTCTGAAGTTGGTCACGTGTTAATACCTCCGTTCAAGCCATTGAGCCGAATGTGCACAGCATCTTGAAGAAACTGATCGGTAAATTCTAAATCCTTCTAGAATTTTCACTCACCGACTTCTATCCTATCTATCTGTATCACCAGACAGAATGGAAAGTCGTTATTGGAGTGTTATAAGTAGTAATCGACAAATGTTCACTTGTGCGGCTGACGACAACACTAAAAGGGCCGTCGACGAATTTCGGAACCGGTATATCAGTGCTGATATGCGTCGTCAATTCTCCCAGAAGTCACGTAAGCTCGAAGAACGTTTACGTGACTTTCGCAAAGATACAGTCTCACCACGCCCATTGCAATCATCTGGGCTGCTACATAAGGCCTCCACAATAGAACATGCATTCGTTGACAATGTATACTTACCCATCAGCACCACATCGACAGATTTGTTTGTAATAACTACTTACCGCAGCCTGACAACTCTCTCCACTTTGTTCCGACAATGTATGCCGCTGAGGCTGATGTTGAGGCTTTCAATCTCCGAGTTCTCTCTTGTTTTAATTTCGGCATTTTCATTTACGTTGTTAGAATTCCTCTTCCGTTCGAAGTTCCAAGTGGAATACTTTATTAAATTAACGGCCTAACGTTTCGACGTGATCGTCGTCTTCAGAGCCCTGAACGCAATTCGAGATGTTTTACAATATCCGATAGCGTTCGACTAAGTTTCGGTCGTTTTTTGCTTGAGAGTCAAACGCTATCGGACACTGTAAAACATCTCGAATCGCGTTTAGGCCTCTGAAGACGACGGTTACTTCGAAACGTTAGGCCGTTGACTAGTGTGTAAGTGTTCCACCTGAAAACCTTGAACGAACTACGTAAACTGATATTTCAGTTTTCCATTCTACGAGCAAAATTTCTGGAAGACATCAACAGTGGTAGAAGCGTAGTTGTGGAAGTAAGTAATAGAGGTAGAACTTGATGACATTACGAACCTTCGTTAGCTTATTTTGCTTTCACCTTTGTGATTCCCAGACTATGGTTCATACAAATAAGCGGCTCGATCCCCTTCCCTGTTCTTCATAGTGCATTGTTCATTCTTTCGTCTCTACAAATCAAATTTTCTGAATGGCAATGAAACCATTCGACTAATCTTTCCCACTCTTCGTTCTTTCTTCCATCGTGAGTTCTCCTACATACTGGGTTCCGTTTTACTAATTCCATCTTTATCAGTACCATCCGATCGATCTCAGCGTCGTCTGATGATCGATAGGCTACACCCATTGCGTCACGCCATTTTTTCCAGTCGAATAGTGATTGCAATTCTGAATTGCTGCGACACGATCACATACATACAAATGGTGGTGGTAGACCTGTATCGCGAGATTCGAGTTCCAGTTCTACCGAATGAGTCCTGCCTGATGTCCAGCGTTCAACAACTCATCTCTGAAGACTATGTCTGGGCTATGGTCCCTATCGTCTTGTGGATTTCCACTGTAGGTTGATGAGTACGAGAATATAAACTTAAAATGAGAATTAAAAAATTTTGATCATGAAAACAGGTCCATACGTCACTGACTTATGGGAATGTCTTCAGGTGATCTACGGCACATTCAACGCCGCCTCCGTTTTCTCGTCGTTAAGCCTTCGTCGATCGTTTAAAGAGCTCACAATGGAACGTCATTCACAGCTGGACGTTCTGGACGTGTTTCGAGTGGTTGCCATCATTTGGGTGATAGTCAATCATACCGGTAGCGAAGGACGAGTCGATATTCTTGATCGGTTACCCTCAGCTGAGAAGTTCAAGGTAAACAGCCAGTCCGATTTAAATGAGTTAAATGGACAATTATTTTACTGTAACACTTCTGGCTGCAAGTGACTTCCTAAAATAAAAAAAAATACTCATGTTCTCCATAATGGACCCTAAAAAACTGCTACTTAATTTAAAAAAGCCCAGGAATATTTCGGTATGTCGCCACCTGCATCCTAATCTCTAGTGCTGTATACTGCATCACCGAAACCTGACTTTCAAGCGATCGCTGGCGAAATTTCGTGAAGCCTCCGTCTCATAATGAGTACCTTTCCACCAGTAGATCAAATCCATTTATGGCAAGTTTGTTGAGTGAAACTTGTGTCGAGCTTGTTCCCGTGAACCTGAATTGTCCAAAACCGCAGAAGTACAAGTGACAGTATGAGAACATTAACGATAGGTGGCTGAACTAGACCTAGTCCACAGGGGTGGAGCGTGAGCAAAAATTGTCAAATTGGAGCCAGACCGCTCACATTTGGTAGGACCACAGATGAAAGTATGAGAATACCGATGATGACCTCAGGACTAGACTCCATAGGGCGTGAGTGAAAAATTTTGATTTGTGTTCGGATTGATAGAGTACAGACGACACCATGGCAGTGTTGAACGTAGGTAGCGCGACAGGACTCCGCCCGCAGGGGGCGGGGCGTGCGCGGAATCGTTAATCTGACCATAGACCGGGCTGCAGGCGGTGATGGTAGGTGGTGCGCCTAAGCTGCCCTCTGTAGGCGGACATTCCGCATAAATTGTTCACTGTGTCCGCAATTGTTGAGAGCCTGACGTTAAGCGGGTGATCCCACTGGTCAGAGTACATGTCAAAGTTTAATGCAGTACAACCGTAAGAAATGCGATTTCCCGAAAGTACATGCAACTGACGCACTACCTCACCTCACACCCATTCTCCAAGTTCGACTCCCGGATCGATCCCAGGCCAAGCAAACCTTTCATCTCTCTGGGGTCTTCCGATCGATATCCTCCAGGGCCAGGCAAACTTTTCACCCCTCCGGATTAGCTGGGACCAGACTCGTCTGTGAGGATAAAACACTGACTTGTACATCGCCTGGCCACCGCAAGTCATTGTATGGGCCACGTATGCATCCATTACGCCACTTCAATTCTGAACGGAAGTCAAATATGGGGGCATCCTTTAAAGGGGATTAATTACGTCAAAAACTTTATCCTCTATAACCTGGCTGCGCTTAAACTTTTTCCAATATATTACATAAAAATTTTGCGATTACAATCTAATTTTGAATCCATTTCAAATAAATTCCCATTTTCGTCTCCTCGCCTTACCAAAAATCTAGGGGAAAATTTAGTTTAAGATGTATCTCTTTTCCATCATGAAGCGCCACAGCACCAAGACGGAGAGGTAGCCAATTTTGCGAGTCCATAACGATGCTTAGGATTACTTCTTGGCCTGAAAAATAGTTTTTTCTTTCTAAACCTCAGAAGAGCTTACAAGAGATGGAGCACCGGGGTGAGTGAGTCGATTGCATGTTTAAATCTTGACCCATCTCGTTTTCTGCACAAAGTTGCCATCTCACTTACTCCGATGCTCCTCCTCTCTACAGGCTTTTATAAAAAAAACTATTTTTACCAGATTTCCCTATTCTTCATATCAACCTGTGTATTTTGTGGCAGAACACACAAGCAAACAGAATGAAGAAGGGGATTTTATGTGTAGTTTTTTCTTCGATATCCGGATGCTTATAGTTTGTTCTGACCATAGTGACCAGTGAGCTTATGATTTTCAGGAATCCGTGCACAATAATCCAATATTTGGTGCACTGCTTGGCAACTCTGCCCTAGGTGTCGAGATCTTCCTCGTGCTGTCTGGGCTGTTATGCGCCCGATCATGGCTGAGGAGAGCGGATCAACCGTTTCTGAGACACTACACGACATTCCTCATAAGACGTGTGCTTCGACTGATTCCATCGGTTATTTTCTTCATCTACATAGTAGCTGGTCCTATCACGAGAAACTTTTTGCCAAGGTGAGTACCGTGAAAATCAGTTATTGATATGAGCGGAAACCCAGGAAAATCTCAAGAGTGATGCTTTTTCGATGAATGGCGCTGTCCATTTCCTGCATGCTAACCGATGTCCAATACGATAACCTTGATGTAGTTGTGGCTGCGACGAGGCAGCCACACATACATGGATTGCACAGCGAAGCATAGTGTAGAGCTACATTGTTATGTAGCACCAATCCGTTTACAATTAAATGCTTTAGTGGCCTGAATTTTGTTACTTATCGCAGAACATGTGACGCTTCTCCATAATTTTAGCATCCTCATGTTCGAGTTGTATAAGTACTGAATGACCGACAACTATGTTAAAGAGCTGAAAACAATCCAATTTTACGCCCCAATTTCCAGATTCCACTCGACCATGATCTCCGCATGTGGTGCTGCAGGAATCGCCGCTCATCTCACTTTCCTCGGCAATTGGCAATCTACCCCCACTTGCTTAGGATATTTGTGGTATCTCGGATTGGATATGCAACTTTATATCATGGCTCCATTTCTTCTGCACACACTTTACAAACGACCTGTTGTGGGAAAACTATTATGTGCAGTGCTAATCGTATTGTCGATCATCATGCGAGCAGGCTACTGTACCGCGTATGGTGTCTGCCACAAAAGTGATGTAGACATACCGGTGAGTATATGCGCTCGGTTATGCTCGCTGTTCAGAAACGCCGAGCACTATGTCCAACTGGAAATTGCTGCTTTTTACGAACGAATATAGTTGCTTTGGAAAATTTCACCATTTCAGTTCATCTCGTACCCAGGACAAGACCCTGCAACATTAGCCAGCATCTATGCTGGTTTGTGGGAAATGTATGGTCGACCTTACACTAAATGTGGACCATTCATACTCGGGCTGCTGCTCGGGACTGCAACTACGAGCATGAAGCCCAGTTTGAGTCGCCACAAGTCACGCTGCATCGCCAGCGCCTTCTTTGCGCTCTGCATAGCTGTGATCTATGCAATTCTGCCGCAGTACTGGTACGGCGACTATCTGAAACACTACAATTTGTATTACACTGCGACTTTTCGAACAATTTTTGCCATTGGTATATGTGGAATGATCAGGGCATTCGTTTTGCGGTTAGAAAGGTTTGTACCAGTTCTCGCACTTTTTACTTGATGTTACATAGGATTTACGAACATTTCCGTCTTCCGAAACACAACAGACTTAAAACCAGACCCAGACGTAAAAGAATAACAAAGTCGTTTGAATTGTAGATAGTAACGTGTGATTCGCCGAGGGAATCATGACTTTGTGGCCCTTTATCAGATTGATAAAGACCACCTGTCGTGTAAAATACAACGCACTGGACGTAACTCTGGTAATAGGTCGCTCCCTAATTTCGGAAAATACAATTGAAAAGAAAAACAACGTAGAACACATTGGAGATTAGCTACATGACACCACTTCAACACTAGATAGCAGGAAGGCGCTCGGGAGCGCTCAATGAATGAACTCAGTATAGGCTATTTCCTTTTAGGGTCCGCTTTTCAAAAATCGAAACGCTAGATCCGGAACTTTGTAATATTCATGAGCTCCTTGTTTCAAGGCATTGAAACATGATAAGCTTTTTCCAGCAAATCAACTTCAGTCGTATGGTCAATACTAGCTCGCCTCACGTACAACACCTATCTCCTGCACATGCCTGTCATATACCTCTTCAACTACTCGCAGTATCTTCAACAGGCCGACGGCGCTACAGAACTGGTAGTAGTCGTTCCTTTCGTGGCTCTGTTAAGTTTTGCTGCCTCTGCGGTGTTCTACTTCTTTGTTGAGGCTCCTATCGGATACGTAACTTCTTATTGGGTAGAGCGAATAGATAGCAATCTGGTTCGTTTCTCCAATAACTTTAAAATAATATTGAGGAATTCTCTTTCCCGATTAGCACTTTGATCCTTGCTCTCTTCACTGAAGTGGATAGCTATTCAGTTTATCCAGCCAGTAATGATCTACAGTCCAAGTCCGGTAGTTAGACGTTCTTACCACGGCCTAGACTCTATTGGTAACACCGCGACTGTGGAAGCATAATTGCATGTACATATGCAGACTCCGATCCGGTTGTATTTCTATTTTTTTTTTTGTATTTTGTTCCTCATTGTTTGAATCTGTCATTTAATGATAGTGTCTCCGACACGAAAAAAAAAATAAAGAACACTGTTCGATATCGTAAAACACGGTGTGACCGTAAACATACGAAGTCGTGACTCTTTGGAATTTTTCGCTCCGTCATTGTGCATGAACTAAGATGAATGAAAAGATAAGGTTTTGGCTTCGATTCACTGTATCGGGGCGCCATTTGGTTTCTAAGCGGGTGGTTCGTCAGCTTGTACATGCCTCATGCGAAGATCCATTCATCGTCTGGGTGTGCGAGCCCCTGTACGATTGAGGTCACTTCGCATCTCAGCTCGAGTCGGTCTTGAATAGGTGTGAAAACTATTTCATTATGCTATCTGCATATCCTACTTATTATAATCCGCTAAGTGCGTCTGTTGATGTGTTTGTGTATATATGTCGTGTGTGTATGTCTGTGTGTGTCGGTGTGTGTTTGTCTGACCGGAAATTCATAACTCTTATCCCACTGGACAGGAGTTATGAATGGCAGAATCGGCAATTGCCCACAGAGGGTGAGTGCGCGAAATAAATGTGTGAGCGGAAATCAATAGCCCCTGCTCCGAACCTAGAGCGCTCAAATTTCGTGGCAGCATAGGAGGCAGTATGGGAACACCTATGGTAAGTGGCAGGACAAGTCCACGTCCCCGGGGCGCAGCGTACGTAAAATAAGCGTAACGTCAGTGGATTTGCACAATCAAGTTGAAAAAAGGGGGAAATGAACCAACTTAATCAAACTTACATGATATGAGCAGAACTTCGCTCATGACAGGCGGAAGCCCGTAAAGTGTGTCCGTGTGGTTACCGAAAATCCTTACCTACTGTTCTATTGTACCAGAGCATCCATGTGTGGAGGGAGGTAGGTGACGGGCCATTTTTCATGGAATAGCGCCGGCCTCACGCCGGGCAAGCCGACTGGTTGCTATTAAGCGAGTAAAAGATGAAACCTCAGAAGAATGGTAACAATAAGAAGGTAAAGCAACTTGAGAAAACTATGATTTGAACCGGAAAAAACCGGCTGCTTTCATATCCACGATTTGGCCCGCGACCGGTCGAGGTCAAATCGTGTCTATGAAAGCAGCCTGAAAGTGAGATTATAGATTGTATTCATGTAAATAGCTGAAGAATAACTATTTTCATAGCAAGCAAAACCGTTTGTGTAGATTTAGTTGACTATTTCAAGTTTTTTTTGATCTTTCTGAAGTAATCTACACTATACATTGCTTTGCTTTCATTTAGTAACGGTAATAGAACTTTTGATTTTAATGAGTTATGCTGGTGTGCACGGAAATTACAAAGCACATGGCACGAATACTTCACTAGTTTAAAATCATTTATTTCGAAATGCTTCACTTTACTACCCTTACTGTCCTTTTCGTTCAGGACAGACATCAATTTGAAAACAGTTCCCCCACTGTTTAATGGTGGTGCGAGGTAAATATAGAAGTAATATTGCATACCCTCTTTATTTATTCACCTTTTACTAGCTAATTATAAACCATATGGTGAAACATATTGGCTTCAACGTACCAAAGTCCCCACATTCAGCCTCTCATACTAAACTCCCGTATCTTGCCATCGTCGTAAACAAGATTTTGCCTTGCGTAACTATTATACCTTTCGGGCTCGCAATTTTTTCATTTCTCATCAAAGGTAATCGAAAATGGAAAACAATTAAGCGCCTTCAAGTCACGCACACGAACCAACCGGCTAAGGTCACCTGTAGCAGGAAGTTCTTCCGAGGTGATTCCTTTTCGTGCAATGGCCGTACAGCCAGAAAAAATGTTCAGAATAAACTTAAATAGGCTCTATCACATTGGGTTGGAGGGTGTAGGCGGACGAAGGGGCGAATGGAACGTCCGTGAAATGAGCGTAGAACTTGAGCGGGACTCCGCTCATGGCGAGTGGGATGCGCACTAAATGTGTTGGTGAGTGTGTGTTGTGTGTGTTGTGCATGTGTACGTGTGTTAGTGTGGGCGTCCGTTATGGAGGGCTGCAAACGACGGGCCGATTTTAACTCGCAAATGAGTGGGAACCACAAAATTAGCAAAACTGGGCCATGCAGTTCACCGCTTCATGGGGAAGGCCGTGTGAAGTTTGTTAGGTCCTGTTGGTTATCGGTGTGCTGCGAGTAAGTCACAGCCAGTGACGGCTATTCTAATATGGTTGCTTCCCGTTTCCTTGAAAAAAATTGTTCTGGAAAGGGACAAAGTTTCGGCGATTCATTCACGTATCCGTGACCGTCTAACAATACTACGAAGAAATGCTGTTCGAACTTCATTGATTACTGTCTAAATGCATACCTCGTTGTAGATCACCGCAGAGCGGTCTTGCTCTACAATATATCCATATTAGTGGGCATACAACTTCACCGCCAGCGCTTTAACCCATTACCGCATAACCACTTTATAACCATTATCACTGCTCCATCATTGCTCTCTCGCCTGCTCCATCTGCTGCTCTATCATATTGATATTGAAATACCTTGCATTGTTCCTGCGTTGTATTATAGCAGAATTTTCGCGGGGTAGTACTAAATACTTTTTGCAGATTATTTTTGAAACTTTGTCCAACCGAAATCCGCTAGATACGTCTACAACGCGGGAGGCACGTTATATAAAAGTAAGAATAAATGTATAAAAGTAAAATTCCTCACAATAAGTGTAAAAGTAGTTTTATGCAATGCGAAAGTTATGATACGCCCTAAAGTAGTATAGAACACAATGTTCACAAAAGTTTAACCACAATAAAAAGCTGCCGTCAACTTTTTAGTAATTGACAGCTGAGGGACCCGTTACCTTCAGCATGAATGCAGATGCATTTCCAAATTCTTCCCTTTACATTCTTCGCAGTGTTCTATATTGTTTTGTCGTACAGGTTTGTTAGCTGAACCGCTTATTGGTCAGAGATCGCTAATGATGGAGTTAAACAATCATCAGTGATCTTTTGCTGGCTCCTACTAGTAAAGTTGTGCTACCACTTCGATTAACGACTTTGACGTGTTTACAGACAGAAAGGGAGTGGTGAATTCAATGTGTTTACCAATTGAACAGTCAGCGATATATAATAAATTACTGACAAAAAACATGTTATGTAAATATTTGAAACATTTTTGTAAAAAAAAAATAATTTTGTTGAAGCTAAATCACCCAGGCTAGGACTTGTGAAGGTCAAAGTTGTCTTATCTTGAAAAATTAGAGCTTCCAAAGTACGGATCCCAAAAAGACATAAAGCCGCTGGTTACGGTACCAGTGTCGAAGACCATATTATCTAAACATTTATTATCAAAATCTTCATTGAAAGCGGCATGATACAACAAACTAACATTCGATTCACAAAGAAAAATAATAAAGTTGGGAACACATTAACATTAATGCAGTAGCTCTGAACTTATTATCTCAATCGGTGACAATGTAGCGCAAGGTCACTCAACAATCGCCTTCGACGCGCATCACTGTCACATTCTTTCAACTCATAGAGAAGTCGCTAAACCATAGGGCGGTTGGCTAGGCGAAGCGCAGAGTGAGATTCAACGAGTCATGGATTGAATATGGTATACTCCATTAACTGACGAGATAGCGAAGACTGATTCATTTTTCCACATCGAAATTACCTAAAGGCATAAAACATCACATGACTCAAAAAGTGACATTTTTTCTGTTCTATCAGTTCATTCCGGAAGATGTGAAACATTGAGGCGATTTTTTTTTTGTTACTGTATCGGTATTGACGAACTTGGTCAGACATTTGAACTTTTATTCCTGCAGGCCCGACGTAAAACATGCGTGTTCTGCCGCTTTTACGGATAATGTCACAGTTCTTCAGTGCGCTGTATAACTCATCCTAGAAAAGGTAAGCGGGCAATAACTGGTTGAGTTGTAACTCGTAATAACTTTCCATGAGAAGAAACTCACTCTTGACGTTTGCTTAAGATGAACCAGCTTATAAAGAAGCTCTCCACTGAAGTTGTTCGCTTCTGCAACATAAATACTGAGTCCTCCCCTTACTTCCATCTCTTTGTTCGTGGGGTCTTTGCAAGTATTTTCTGTTCTGAAACATTTTACCATTACGATGATTGAATTAGCTTCCGAAATCTCTTTTTCCAATTAATATTTTAATATTCATAGGACGTTCACAGTTTCAAAACGAGCGTGCAAACGAAGCGCACACATTATTCAGACAGAAAGGGAACATATGTACGCACTGCACACTAACAGGCAAGCCAGGAAAATCTTAGTAAACTATACCTAGTCTTAGTAAATTGAAGGAATTTGACATCACATCCTTACCTGCTCTTCAACGTAGAGTAAATGCAATAGGCATGCGACCTCTCTAGACCGATAGACATTAGTTCATCAGGCGTTAATATAGCCAATCCTTGCAAGGTGAAACTGCAGAAAAATATAAAATCAGATTAGGAGATTAGGTTATAAGTCTTTAATCATCTACGAGTTTAAACAATCAAATGAAATGCTAGAGTTTTATGTTGCAAAGAGAATACATTATGTTGTGTTTAGAGCTTTATTTTTTCTTATATTAACATCGGAACTGAACCGAAGCTTGTTTAAAAAAGTATCGCTATTGAATGCTTATTTTTCACTTTTGCTTCTTTTTTTTATAACATTTCCTCATACGAGTCACAGAACAACCCTCGTGCTCATATTGTACTTGCTGAGAACTTGTCAACCTTCGCTCAGGCTTGTTGGGGCAGCCGATAAGCTTCTCTGTCTCCCATCCCAAGCACTTGTATAATATAATACATGTAAAAAAGTGTAACAAGAGTTTTCGAATGAACGTAGGCAAAAGTGCTCGTACTCCTTTACAAGGTTACACACTTTCGAAGAGAAAAAAATACAAAAACACTTAGAAAAATGAGTACCCTGTAAATCTTGCTTTGTATTGGTCCAATTCAAGAGATTCAAGGAATCGGTGAACTTCCGACGACGTATGGTTTGGGCTAAATTAATGAGTATATGGACTGGGAAATAGTTCGGGAATGGAGGAAACTTACTGAATAGTACTTTTGTTCACTTCCTCTGGAACCACAACGTTGAGTATTTCTACAGAATCACTTCTACTATCTTTTCGGACATAAGATGTAGATAAAGATGGCAGAGCGCTATTTGAAGTGTTTGATGAAACATGTTCAACAGGTTGCTCGGTACTGGAAGCGATAGGTCATTTTGGCGACAGACTTTTACCAATGCCATCACTTACTACTCACCGATTTTCGTTAACCACAGTCGCATCGCAAACTTTGCGGCGTTTGGATATCGGAAGGGACGTTTGACGCGCCTGAAATGGCGTTTCTGTGCACTGCTTCAAAAAACAGAAGGATACAGAAGAATAGATTGTCCCATTGCTAAAAATTTTTTCAGAAACAAAACTGTCCACGTCCCAACTTTCCTTCATTCATTTGAAATAGTAGTATGCAGCTGTCATTGAAGTTAATGGAGAATTCATTATCTGCTATGTCGGTTTCACATAGGTTGAAGAGTGTGGTTTTCTCGTTCAGGCATATTAACTTTGTCAGTGCATTTCTCCGGGAATTTATTTTGTAATTAGTTTCAAGGACGGTTCTAGACATTCTACTCACTATGAAACGCTTCTGTCGTTCTGTCTGTCGTCTGTCGTTATGTGTGTCTGTCACGAAATTCCTTGGGTCCTTTAGATCTGCCTGATCTGATTTCAAATTTAGTCACAAGACGGCTTCAAAACTGGGGTTTAAAGGTGGTAAGATGTGTGCATTGGTAAGTTAGATCGAACTGGGGAGACCCACCCCGATGGGCGAGGCGTTCTCCAAAAATGCAGTGCTTTATGAAAGCATTTTGGAAAATCATAACTCCTGTCCCGGTGGACCTAGAGCGTTCAAATTTGGTAGGAGTGCAGGCAGCACGATGGGAACACTTATGCAGGACGGCAGGACCCGACTCTGCCCATAGTGGGCGGGGTCTGAGTAGAAATTCATAGCACCTGTTCCTTTGGACCTAAAGCGCTCAAATCTGATGGGTGGTGCAAGTGGGGAGGCCATTTTAAGACGAGAAGGAGAGGAGCCGGCGTCAGCCGGGCGAGCCGGCTGGTGCTTAATATCTGCTGTCAAGAAGAAGTTATAGGCCAATTAGCACGGAGGGATGTTGTTAGCTTACTGCCAGTCAACGGTAGCCCAACATGTTGAGGAGATTTTCGTAGACAGCCCGCTGTGTCTGAGCATTGCCTATCTTTCCAGAAAAAAAAACTGAGCGATCTCTAAAGCTGCTGTTAAGCTATAGACTACTTGGTTGCTTGTACCGTTCGTGACCAGAACACTGAATAAACTCCTAGAACGAAAACGTTTATTTTGGCGCACCCAACTACGTTGAGGTCGAAGTTCGATTTCGATAGGCATCTCAAAGCTAACAATCGAAATGGAAACGGAACTATGGCTGAGGCAATGGTTCCCTAGGCAATGATGGAGACAATACGTTGCAGTAGCCATCTGTACATTCAAGCAGCCCCTTTAAGAAAACAGCAGAGGCGACCTTCAGCACTAGATGATTACTGAGATGTGCTGTTTTATTCGAACGAGCTGAGAACCTTGAGGCCGAAGCGTTGATAACGAATCCAATGGAATTACGTTAATTTCTGAACAACTCCGATTTCACACAGAATGCTTCAAGCCTTGATGCTGACACATCGGCAAGAAGTTTTTCGGATTTTGTGCTGAGCCATGTTAGTTCAATTTATTTCTAGGGTTATCGAGCATTCACACGATTCAGTAAGCATTGTAAAGCGCGTAGTGATGAGGATGTTATGCCGCTGCTAGCAAATTCGAAGAAACAGTCCTTCTCATGTCTTGTAAACAGCTGGAAGCGCGGGCACTGCATCTATCTCTGCCAGTTCGATAACACCGTACTACATAATCGCAAAATTTTGAAAAATCCACAGTCTTACCAGTCACCGATTCTGCTACCCNCCCCCCCCCCCCCTCCTTCTCTCCCCCTTCCTCCCCCTCCCTCCCCTCCCCTCGGTTAGTTCATTACTATATATCATCGAGCAAGGTCGCTCTAATCTATAGAGAAAGAGCATAGGCTTTCATATGTATAAGTGATGAGGTCCTTTTGAACAGTTCCGGGCTTCAGATTTTAGCGTAGATTTTTTGCCAATCTGTTTACCATCCTTTCCTGACCTCCATGAGAATGAAGAGATGACACCACTATAACCTTTTTAATGAATCGCTTTACAATTCAGAAGACGTATTACATATATGGCGTGGTATGTACTGGCGCGTGAAAACCTGCCTGGTTCTAGGTGCCCAAATAACCACTACGATTAGCAGCTCTTCCCTCGTACTTATCCCACTAATTAGTTGCCTATAAGAACTAATGATATTGGTCCCTCCTCTGACTTTTTTTTTTGATTCTAATCACTCTTTGTTGCCTCATTGCTGAGGATATTTGCAACAATATATTTCAGTAACCCAAAAAGATGTCCCAACCGTGATTCTAAAGTGGCAGGAACAGTTTCATTAATAATAGCTCCTCATTTGTTCTCTTACCTTTTTTACGACGTTGCTCTGGCTGTTGCTCTTGGAAATGCTCTCCAGTTTCCACGCACTGCGATTCTTTTTCACTGTTTTTTCGGAACGTCTGCTTGCTGCAGATAGAAACAAATCGTTTGGAAGAGGATGCACTTAAGAAGGCTGTGAAAATGTCAAACCTCATTTCCACCTCTGCTCTGTTCATGTGGCCTCAGTGAAGCACACAAGTACAAACCAATTCAAATATCGCTCGTAAGACGCGCAGTTTTTCTCCTACAGTCCCATCGGACCAAGATAGAGTGGAACGCTCCTTTAGCCATTGCGTACTAAGCGTCCATTTACAATTAGGAAATGGCTCAATCTCAGCAAAACCCTTCCATATAAGCTGCCCCTGTGGATGTGTGCACGCCGGCTTTGCGCAATATGGCGGTGCGCAGCAGAAACTGGTTTAAACTGTGGAGCATGCCAACTTTACTATGACATTTCATTCATTCTTAAGCTAGAAGAAAGTCATGTACAAGTGACAAGGATCTTTCCGAGTCGATCCACTGCTATTGACGCGTCGATTATTGACGCGTCGAAAGAGTTATTTAGATGCAACACCTTCCCCAATGGAAATTATTAGTTGATCACAATTGCATATCTAAGCTGTCAAATATTTCAAACATGCAAGGGAATTTTTACACGCAAAGCTCGGGTGATTTGTTTTAGTTGTGGCATACTCTAAAGTTTCCTACCAACTTACAGGACTTCCAATTCTAAATGATTTCGGTTAATTTAGGGTATTCATATGCAGAATTGTTGCATCATTTCTGACGTTTTTCGGGAGTATGGCGCTACTGTCGCATCAACCGAGTCGCGCGGAACAACTTCAGTTACATTTATTTTTGAGAACACAGCAGTGACGCATATGATGGGTCGCACGCATAAGAAACCGCTATAACATGAAGAAGGGGTGAATTAGGGAAACTACGCTAAAAATGTAGTCTGAGACTATCGCTCTGAATTAATAAGCAGCTTGTGAGGTCTTTTCATGAAATTGCGTCGTGAACTTCGATGGTAGCCTCTATTTCCATTAAAATTGATCGAATAAAACCCAAAAAAATCAAACCAGCAAACCTCTCCCTCCTGCCGTATGATTTTCAGCAATCGAAGTTTCTTCTCCACTGCCTAAAATTTTGCATCTGCACGAAAAATAAAAGCTCATCTCGCAATGAGAGAAGGCCCATACCTCAATTTTTAAATTATACTTATGTGCCAAAATCTGGTGTATCACACGAGCCAAACAACAATTCAAGGTGAGTGTTTTTACAGTGTTACAGAAGCGTTTTGAATTTTTTTAGTGAATGAAATTTTCTAAGTGTAGGTTCCATAGCTCCATGAAAACTGAATCGAGGTTGGCCAAAACCTAATACTTGATATTTTATTTTAAAACCTAATACTTGATATTTATTTTAAATCTCCCGTATATGCTTTCAACTACTGCTGCTCACCATGGGTCGGCTCATTCGGAGTACTTGGACTGGCTGGTGTTCTCTTCCTTTCCGACGCTTTTGTGCCAGGTAGTCTTGGCCTTATCTATGAAACCAGCCTTTATGCAGGACAGGAAAACACTGAATGAAAGCTTACCTGATTACGCAAACGCTTCGCAATTTCGGTTTCTGCATCTAAAGGAGTGCACAAATGATTAGAATGCGGATTTGTGATGAATTCGTCCGCAATCACCTGAATAAATGAATTCAAACCACAAGAATTCATGGCAGAGTAGAGTTACTGCAATGGACTTATATGAGAAACTATTTACACATGATAACTAGACTTCGCGCAAATTCCCAGCTAGAGAACTCGCTGTGGGGACTTAATGGCAGTCTCCATCCTGAATACATGAACGTTGACTGATTTTTTCTAGAGCAACGTTGATAAACTTTTTTCGCTGAGTCAAGCCACATTCGCTCGCTTCGCGCTATCGAAAGTCTACAGAACGAACTCTTGAAGGACAAGTTTTACAGCGATTGTCATGTTAGCTATGACTTGTACCTAAGTCGTCCAGGAAGGTTTTTTGCGAGGGCATGCGGAAAGGTGGATTAGGCAATTACGCACGTCATACACAACACAAGCATGTCAGTGATCAAATTTAAGAACTGCGAAAGCAAAAAGAACGTTAGACGCACATCCATCTCGTATCTACATATAAGCACACATGCGTGGCCGGTTTTGAATGTGCGAATAACGTGTTCTACCTAGCTGTGGCGACAAACTGATGTCTAGGCTGACCTTGTACCGAAAGCATGCTCCTTTAATCTTCTTGCACTCGTTGCACGTATAATAGTCGAACTGCGTTCTGGATTGCAAGTACCCGAAAGAGTAACAACTGCCATCGGGCAAATGGAAGATGAGAATGTTAGGCTTTCCATTTTTGTTCGTGTATCGCTGTCCGACAAATACGGTTTCCTTGCTCGGAGATCGTTCTAGCGGAGATACAGCCATTTCTTCCGTCGGCACCATAGCCCCTTGAAGGAGCATATGAGCGTCAAGTGGAGGTGTAGTCGAGTGTGACGCAGCTGGGGGCAGTCCGATAATAGCGGGACACACTTCGAATGCTGCCGTTGGCTCTTCGTAGTCCGGAGAGGGTTCCATCTGAAATTGAACACATCAATTTGTTATCACCGAGAACAGTGCCTGTCGGATACCGACATTCCACTTTTATGTGGATAAAAGAGAATAGTCATAAATAGGTAATAAGTGATTTCACGAGACAATTTATCCGTTACTCCCATAACCAGGTGTTGTTCAGAGTTGTTGTACGGGGAAGTAGTGTGGTCTTTGCGTAACCACCAATACCCTTATACTCACTAAATACATACAAAACTTTTGATCCTGCGCTTTCGGCCTTCTGGAATAGTTGATAAATGGTGGAATTTGTGGATAAAGCGAATTGAGTGTGGTAGTCGTACAGCCGAAATGCGTCATAGGTTTGCGACGACCGTTCACAGGCAATCGTGTCAGGACCCTTCACTGTTATTATATGTGGGCCACAGCGTTATGAAGGAAGTGAATAGGTTGGGCAATCACTATGCGGCTGCTTCGTGGTCTTGACTGTGAAGGTCCCTAAATTACGGACCGTCAGAAATGACAAATTCTTTAAGATTGGTGGCCATTCCGACGTAGTGGGTAGCTCTTCTTTTCACCATTGCATTCCTTCCAGCTCAGAGAATATCCTGAGAAATGGGTAGGAATAGCAGCCCTCAACTAAACATCTTGAGTGAGGTTTCTGTGAAGCAACAGCCGCAAAATAAAAAGTAGTTATCGAAACAACTGGAATTAGTATGGCTGAAGGAGGTAGAAATCGGATGCGGTTCCAGCAATAGTGTGGAGTAAAGGCACTTACCTCGCCGTATCAATACAACACTGAACACATTTGCCTTTCTTGCCTTTATATAAAGTTGCATTAAACTATGCGGATACCATGCTTTGGCGGAAAGTATGCGGTTGGAATACATCCTACTGTATATAATTCGCTAAGGTGTCTGTTGGTTGGGGGACGGTCAAGTCGTGCGTCCGAGGGTGCGCGCGGCAAATTGCGCGGCGAAACCCATACTTATTCCGACAACTTTAGCGCCTATTGTTTGGCCCCAATTTCGAAGTACAGTAGAATAGTAGGATCAGCTGACCTTACTAATCTACCTTACATCAGGTTTGGGCCCCAGCGATAGGCGCCGGAGTCGTTCAAATTCGCCACGAACTCCGCCGCGCACCCTCGGACGCACGACTTGACACACACCCCTGTTGGTTTGTCGGTGTGTTTGTGAGTGTATGTATGTGTATTCGACTCATAACTCCTATTTACGTGGACCTAGAGTGATAAAATTTGGCAGGTGTACGGGAGGCAGGATGGGAACACTTATGTGGGTGGCAAGACCGAAGTCCGTTCACACGGGGCGAGGGGGGACGATACATCCTTACGATTCGAACTGCGCGCGGCAAATTATGCTGCAGAATTCATAGCGACTTTGACGACTTGATCGCCCACTATTGGGGAACAAATTCGAAGTAGGGTAGGTTATTAGGGTCATCTGACCGTACTAATCTACTCTACTTCAAGATTGCGCCCCAATAGTCGGCACTAGAATCGTTCGAATCGCCACGAATTCCGCCGCGGAATTTTCCGCGCGCGGTTGAAATCGCACGAATGTACACACACCCGGGGGCGAGGTGTGCGCGATAGAAATTTTGGGCCGCAAATTCATAACACTTGTTTACGTGTACCTAGAGCGTTGAAATTTGGTAGGATTACACTTTCCGTATTAACAGCGGAACCTCGGCATTTTGATAAGTGACGTGGGATATGACGGGATCGAAGGTTCTCGGTGACAGGAACTTATGATAGCAGGTAGGAGAAGATAGAGGATCTAAGAGAGGCCACCTACCGATCAAAATCCTAACGTCTTCGGTATTTACAATGTGGCTTTCACCGTTCACTATGTTTCATTCGATAAGCCGGGATGGTAGAGCAGGGTGACAAAAGTGAAAAGTAAGTGCAGTGATAGGGATCCATTAACGGCAATACGATGAGCAGATGAGAATTTTGTTCATTTCTTGCTATTAGCACCGCTACCGCTACACAGCAAGGTGCGAGACGCAGTGTAGGATCCTCTTCGGTCAATATCATTTGCGACAAAACTTAACCGACTCCAGTAATTTTGAAATCTCAACTAACCTTTTGACGACAATGGCACCTATCGGTGGGTGCCACCGTATCTTGTTTCTTACCACTTTTAGAAATTATTCAATGCTTCCATGCTCACCAACAAACTTCACAGTATTTATATTCAACATGGTCCACATGGATGATTTATCAGAGCTTATTTATCCTAGCATGTATAGTCAATGGGGTACCGCTAGAAAAAGTTAGGTACTTTCGCAAGTCTTGTGTACGTCCTGGAGGCATTGCAGAGCTTTCAACTTCTCAGCATGGCAGTCGCGAAGCATAAATTGATCTTCGGGGGCTTTGAATGTAATATGAGTTCCTATTACGGGCCTTACTTCCAAAATTTCTATCCTACATGGCTTCCGAGCCCGAGCAGCATTTCTATCACTTAGTTATATACAATGCGTTAAATAACATCTTGGTTCTCTACTATACGGGAGTTATTGCTTGACTCAGTGAGTCATTGAAAGAATTCTCTCATGAGACAATAGCACCCACAGGTGGGTGCCAGTGGCTGCTTTCATAGTCCACGATTTGACCAGCGACCAGTCGCGCGACCGGCCGCGTGACTGGTCGCTGGCCAAATCGTGGACGATCGCATCTAAAAATATAGGCGACTCTCCGGCGCGTGTCGCGTGCGTGTCTCTTGGCCCATTGCCAAATGTGGTGTATTCATCTCTACTGGAG
>UZAF01016211.1:58800-111528 GCA_900617895.1 Haemonchus placei | reverse complement strand
GGGGGGGGGGGGGGGGGGGCGATTTCTGAATTGTACTGCAGACAGGTCAAAAGTAAAAATACAACATTTACGAAAGCTTTTGAAATCGTTGTATTTTGTACATGAACGGGTTGCATTAATAAATATTCCTAATAGAATTTACTGTTAATTCAAAACTAAGGCGAGATGGTACCAAAACCCTTGTGAGATGAACGATTAAAAAAATTGGTGTGTATATGACAACAATCCTAGGTGTCTCAGTGAATCAATAAAGACAACAAACAAGCAGCACAATTCAGTTTGCAACCGAAATAGTTATGGTTATCGGGAGTTGAAATACTGACTATCCCGAAATCCTGGCATGCCCAACGCTTACGACTTCTTCCATGTCAGCAATGTCCTTTTAAAACAGATGTACGAGTTGGTGACTTTTAACCTTCCATGCCTGTACAGCGCCCCTATACGAGGATCATGCTTCTATTCTCAACTAAATGGAGTTCCAATTCGAACTACAGCTTTTCAATTACTCATCTGAAGCGATTATTTGAAAATGAGTTCCATGACCTTTCCACTGAAATGCGGAAACACCATCTCCTGGCCGAAAGCTCAGGGGCAAAATACCCATTTCAGCAAGGCGAAACTTTTTAACGCCCTAAATCAGTGAACAAAAACAGCTGATTGGCGATATGGAAAAGAGCTTCCGAAAGTGATGACCAATTTTGTACTCCCTAATCTTCTACCGAGAGAAGTTCTATATCTCTCTGAGAATGGGAAATATAATTTAGTGGCAAGTGGTTCACGGTCACAAGCATTGGTCCTCAGATCGAGTTCCGAGTAGATATCCAACCAGTGCAACCCAGTCTTCCATCCCTCCGATGTCGGTTTGTTACCACCAGAGTGATCTGAGATCTGGATAGTAGCGCTGTTTAGATATAGCAAGTAATGGTATGTTTCAAATACGCTATCAATACTTGAATACGATTCTGAATGAGAGTCGAATGCTGTTAAAGACAGAGACTTTTTGGACTTTTTTAGGAAATATGTTGGATTATCGAAGGCAGAGAGAAAAAGACATGGGCAATAGGCGCCATACAAACGCACCATCATGCGAAGATCAAGTCTGAAGCAGGGCCTTTTCTTGACCAGGCAACCTAGTGTTCAGTACTACAGTAGCAATAGTAGTGTAGAACTGTGAGTTCCTTGGCTTCAGAGCCTTCTACTCTCAAATTATCAAGTAGAGGCCAAACCCACTTTTGAAGCCAATGTTTTCGCACGCGAATTGAGTTCGTGGCGTACTTATTTACACCAATGGCACAGGATTGCCCGATGTCGAGCAATTCTGAATTCATTTCCTAATAAACTATTCTCTCTGCACATCTTACTCCTTCGAATCAGTTTGCTATGTACTAATCGCGGTGAAAATTCTGGTCAAATTTCAGTGATGCAATGCAAAGCATCCCACTCTTGTCAGTGATTGCAATCCACTAGAACTGGACTGCTGTCCACTCGATGAGGCTTTTTACATAGATCCTCTTTAATTAGCTTTTTAGGTTTTGATTTACTTTGTGACTAATACATCCACAGGCAGCTTTCTCCGACACAATCATTAGCCGCTCAGGAATCCGCGCAAACAACCCGCCAAGCAGGAGAACAAGCGCCATAAAAAGCTAAGTGCATCAGAGTTATTTCGGGTTTGTCGATTGGATTTGTTCAGCACTTTATCGTCTATGTTCCGGTGTGTTTGGAGCCAGAAATATCCCCAGAATGCGTGATTTTTCTTTGACCGACGCTGATAAGCGCTCGACTGGTCGAGGTGATTCGTGAGACGGCGTGTTTGCCCCGTGTACGGCGCTCCCGAGACCAATGCACTCCACCTCGCATTCCCTCACTCGCTTCAGAGCCTCTCATCGTCGAGGCGCACCCCCAGCTCTAGCCAGCAGCCATGCGCGAACCTTATTTGCTGCTGCTGCTGCTGTTGGTGCTGCGCGAGCCTGATCTCATCCTGTCTTGTCCGACATCTCAGCTCACTTCAATTCCCACTCAAGCCACCAAAATTAGGTTAAACACTGCCGACTTCTCGGATTCAGACGGAGGGCTAAGAGGATGAAGGAAGGCTAAAGGCCCTTTTCTAGCGACTGTGAAGCCATAGGATTGCGACAGAAGTTCGATCAGGCATCAAGATGGTTTCCTAAACAGACGTAGTAAATTTCCAATCAGCTATCCAGTCTGGACCAATAGCATTCCGCAAGAGACAAATTTAGATAAAAGGGCTATTAAAGATAGGTAAGTGAGCACCTACAAAAGCTGAAGCACGAGCTTTCCTGCTCGAAATTGAGAAGTCGAGAATTCCCTACTCAGTGTGGATTACCTCTGCATCTGGGTATTTGGATACTTCCTGGCGTTTTTAAGATGGACAGGACTGGACTTGGAAAAAACTAACGAAATTTCGTTATCGCATTCAGGGCAGTAAGTCGTGATGGAAGACGATCCTTCGCTTAGCAAACAAACAAAGGAATTTGAAAAAAAGGAATCATCGTCTTATGTACACAACGATACAGCTCATTGGTTGTACATTTCGGACAAAAGAAAATGACCACTAGTGAACAGATTCATCAAATGAGTACATCTCAGTGTACTGAAACATTAATATTGATTCTGCGCGCATATATCCAATGCCTGCGCACGTCCATACAAGCTAGGAAATGCGCAGGGACAGGAAAATGTTCTCACAGAAGCAATTCCGACCATGAGATCCTCCTGAGAAGCCTTTTACCTGTGTACTCATGGACTATTCTTGATCAATAAAGAAGAAAAATTCGATAGTTCAAATGAAGGAAAAGGTAGAAATTGGGTAAATTCTTATTCTTACTCATTCACCCGGAAACACCACAACCTAATCCCCGAAAATCAAAAAAATTACTTCACGCAAGCTTCATTAAAATTTGTTTCCTACTGTACCTTCGATTTCTATGCTCAAATCACCAAATGAGCAGACTCTCCACTTCTACAAATGTCATAGAGCAGTACTCCGACTCTACAAGGGAGAGCGAATTATTCCCTGATTATCAGCGCTCATCAACAGCCTGTACCTACCCGAGGGAACAGCTCAGGTACGAAAGGTTTGCTCGAGCAGATTGGAAATGGAAGACCATCGGAAGCATAGTTCACATCAGTTCTGTTGCTTCAATTCTCAAGATCAAGTCCGGAACGTCTACATTTTTTGCACTTCAGTAGACAGCTGTCATTACCTCAGGATTAACTATCATCATTCCAAGAAATAGGCAAATATGGACATTCTTGATGACTAAATACTTTCTGCAGAAGCAAACAGCGAAATGCACGTCGAAGGAAACATCCACCATTGTATTAGACCGACCTTAGCTCTCTGAAAACATCACAGCGCACACAATCAGTGATATAGCGATGAAAACACCCAGAAGAGCATCTCACTCCTAGATGCAATCTAGTATAAGATATAATTTTCGGAGATGTTAATGTTATAAGCTGGGGTTATGGAAGGGTTTTGCTACTGCTCGCTGTCAGACTCATTAGTATACTCTTAAATACTAAGAATACTTTCGTCGACAAGCAGCAAAATGGGAACACCTTTAGAAAACATCATGGGGAGTAGTCCTGGAGATCCACTCAAAGGAAGCTCTAACACTAGTCTCGCGAAAACCCCACTCGCGACAAGAAAGAAAAGGAAAGGTGAGGTAAGGTAATAAATTACGCTGCAAAGAGCAACTCTCTCGAATCTTGGCGGCTTACCTCACAAACATTTTACAACTAGCAGATGTTGAAAATTGTTGCAAGGTTAATTTATGAATACTATAAAAATTTTGCAAAAATTGTATTGCAGAACGATGTATGAAGGAATACATAGAGAAAAAATTCACGCATTTAGAACATCTCGAACTTTGACATAATGTTTACATAAACACATTCCCTAAGGGTTACCTACAAAAGCCTCGCAAAAGTTTGGGAAATCAATTCGAATCATCAAGGGAAATCATTACTTCACAGGCAGAGCGAAGAGAAAGGAATTTCGTGAAGAGCCTTAAATCTCGACTACATTTACTCTCCTTGAAAGAACACTGAAGAAGCCTTCGTAGAAGAATGAAAAGTTCGCCTTCCCGAACAGAGTCGCTCAAGGAAACGAATGATCAGTCTACCATCTAGTGAGAAGCACCTACTGCAGTAATCTCCGGTTCTGGTGGAAGCAGAAATGAGTTAAAGGCATATTCTACTAAATACATTTCATGGTACCTGAAGAACCAAGCTGAAAAGCTGAGCACTATCAACCATCCCATCTCACTAATAAAGGAAAACCTAAAGAAATAGTTGAGATTCGATGGAATGGAAAATTTCGTTATTGCCCCTGATTTAAGCCTGAATACTAGATGAATACTCCGGTAGTAGCTCTCGAATGAATTTCTGCTCGCTCGTACTGTATTACATTCAACCCGGTTACCTCTACCTTAAGATATATGAATACGGTTTCCGAAGGGAAATTTATTTTCTCTTTTTTTCTATTTCTTAATATTTTTATATCACTGTTTGATATGAACACTTGGAGGCCCTCCCCGCACCGCTCTATTGCCATCTGATTACCTTTACCGTGTGTTATCAACAAGGCGAGGTCAAAACATATCTTCAATCCACCTACCACGAAAAACTCCGAACTCGCATCATGTACACGAGAAACTGTTGGTGGTGGTAAACAGAGCATTCGAGAACCATATAATGTTTGATCCACCTAAAAATATACAAAGCCACACTTAAATATGATGACAGATTCAACATCCAAACAACTCATTATCAAAAAAATGATTTCAACCTCTTGTCTTAGTCTGAAATGTTATTCTGAAAGTGCGCTAGCTCGTTGAGGAAGACTCAAAATTATAACAGCAATGTTTGATGCATTCTAAAAACGTACGAAAATCACGGTAAGGTTATGTGAAGCGCTCACGAGAGTTCGCTTCAAAGGGCCCTTACTATTCCTTATGCTGCTAGTCTAAACCCCAGAAGGGCTGTGATTTTGCGAAATTGATCGGTTTATATTGATCTAAAACTCACATTAATATGCGGAGATTGCCTAACTGAGAATTATTATCGATGAGTGTATTCTACAAAACTATGTTTTTTTTTNTTTTTTTTTCTCTCAAGATTCCAGTCATCACCAAATTTGTCTTTTCGAGAACATGTAAATCCAGATTTAAGTTAGCTCAGGAAAGGAGATACTCGGTCAATAGAAGGTCTAATTGATGCTTGTCTTAGAATTGGCTTGGAGCTTTTTGCTCCGCGCGCGACGACATCAGCACCATATTTGGCTAGCCCGAGGTGGCTTTGTGTCTAAATAAAGCGGAGCCTTCATTGAAATAGATGGGTCGACTGTCAATCAATATACGAGCGTCTTGAACGAGCTAGTAGTTCATTGTTAACCCAAGTATAAAGGTGAAAAAGAGTTTCTGCTGAACACAACGTGATGCAGCTATACCGATAACAGATAAACATTCAGCTTTTTCAACGATCCAATTTTGATAGAGAAATAAGTATTCAAGCCTTTCAAGTGCGCCACACATTCAACTCCTTATAACAATTTTAGTGCTCCTTGAAAGAGTGCTCGCCAGTGAGTCTATTCGAATTCTGTGGGCAACTAGCGAAACTTTTCATATTTGCGAAAGATTGGGGTTCTGGAAGGACGGAGAACTGATCCTTGCAAAACTACAATGCGATTTCTCCTATAGACCAATAAGGCGTAGGAAGTGAAAATCAACATGGGGAATGAACACCACTTCCATTATCCCATCTCTAAATCACTTCATACACCCAAACAAAGAATTGCTTTCACGCAGGTAGCCAGTGCTTCCGACGCATCCGCCGGACCAAACGTTCAGGAGTACTAGTGAGTAAAATGACCAGCTTCTTAACTTTTTCATTTTATCCTTACTTTTTCCATGATGACCATACCATACTAGGGATTCTCTTCAAAAATATTTCCTATACGCTCTGTCCCATTCAAAGCGTGGACAAATCTGATTAAGCTTCAGGAGTGTGGCGCAATTGAAGCGATAATATCTCACAACGCCTTTCGCATTTTATTTGTGAATGTAATATGACTTTTGTGACAAACTCGAGGCAAATAAAGGAGATATTTGAAAAGTGTGATCCTTCCGAGTGTTGTTAAGAACCTAGGAGGACTACTGAAAGCTGTTTTGATCTGTACGGTAACTTTCTCATTCAGTACGTACTACTGCAGTGTTGGTCCTGGACCAGCCTACCTCCCATATACCAAGCCTGGAGGGACTGTGTATTTGATAAACCTCGAAAGGCTTAAATTTGTCCAGATTCAACGATAATGGGTGTCGTACCATCCCTCTTGAATTCGTTCTACTTTCGTCACATATGGAAATAACTGAGCATTTTACAGTTCCTCACAAGCCGTTCAGTATTAATGAGCGCTACAGCCGTCTTCTTCAGCAAGTCACATAAAATGGCAAGCCATGAAAGGCTTGGCCCTACGCTGATAAGCTGAATCACCGTGCTCCAAAGACCGGCTCCAAATGTTCCCATTCAGGCGTTCCTCGCAATCCTTCGAGGAGCCTTGTACGATTTTTGTGTGTGTGCTGGAAAACTCGTTTTTCCTCGGGGGCACCCATACACCGCTAACCCAAAGCCCTCAAAGGAGGCGGGCAGCGAGGCTCGAGACGCGAACGGAACGCGCACACACACAGAGACGGACGCATACCTTCACGGGAGGCACCTCTCAAAGAGCCGCCCCCTGACCACAGCAATACATCTACCTAGTCCACCACCCTCCTTCTATCATCACAAGCACCACTGCTACACACTTACAGCACCGCCATGCAGGGTCGATTGGTGCACCCATTGCTCATTACGACATTATTCCTTGGTCAGTTCAGTTTTGTTTAGCAATTCTATTGAAATTCAGTCTTATTCGTATATTATTGTTATCAGCTTATAATTTATACTCATGTCTCTTTCTTCACTGCTTCACTGCATGCCATTTCTAGCTCTCACCTCCCTTATTGAAGGTATTTAAAAATTAGCTCTTACACAGGGCAAGTACAGTAGGATTGATCATTGGATGGCAGTTAAGCTGATTCTTGTCGGATTTCCGAAAGAAAACATGCAAAAATTGTTGGTAATTCGATAGTTGCCTTTTTTTCTTGGGAAATGAGGAGAGATTACCTCCCGTGGGACTCTACAGGGTTCACCCATGTCATGGATGCTCCTAAGTAAGGGTATCTTGAAGCAACGTCATCTATAATGCTGATAGGTACTGTAGCCCGATTTCTTCACCTTCGAGTATTTATTTTCTGGAAATTCTCTAGTGATTACGCTTCGACCTCACTGAAAAGCACTGAAAAGCTAACACCACTGAAAAGAATAGGGAGGCTATTGACTCTTTCAAATCTCGAACTTTCTGGAAGCACCCGCTCTCACTTCGCAGTGTTTTTTCTAATAAATTTCACGCAATTAGAAAAACATTTCGTTTACCAAAATAGATGATTTGTTTACTTCGGGATGAGAGCTGTCAGTAGGATAAACAGCTAACTTTTGATCCAAATTAGATCTTTTCTTTTTCATAAAAGTGATCCATCAATTCTAACCCAATTCTACAGAATGTTAGAGCCAAGTATTTCCTTATGTCCCCTACTATGCCATCCAAGCATACCCTTAAGCCATCCGTCCAACTCAGACTCAAAGAAAGGAGTAACACGTCTGCCTTCCTATTCTTCAGCCACAACTAAACAATTCACTAGTATAGCCTCCTCTTCAATATAACTGATTACTTATAGTAAGATCCATCAACCAGTCAAATCAATCCTTTTTTCTTCAGTAAATACCTGTCTCTGCCAAACGCCGGTCATCGGTGGTACCTGCCGACTGGGCACTGCTGACGTACAAATCGGCGGTAAACAAACGCAGTTCTTCCTCAAATGTGAAGCGACATCCGAGTGAATCTTTCACCCTTATTGACATATGTTGATTTTTTTTTTTGCTCGACTAAATCCGTTTTCTTCAGTAGTGCTGCCGGCGAAGGAGTTTGGGTGGTCAAGTCTCGAGCGGCAGCCGCCGCATCCACTTCGTCAACCGTTGGGACGACGACAAGTTCGTTTACGGTCAATCAGGCGATCCCAATCGAGAACACTCAACCACAACAACATCCAAAACTCATGCGCAAGCAGGGCGCACCTAATATTTGCGGTCAGTTCAATGCTCCATTTGTGCACCTATCTGAAGCATTCCAATTCTGGTTTTTACTTCATTTTTTCATGTGTTTTTTTCTACATCCAGTCGACAGGGGGTGGAACTTCCCACGAAGTTGACTGGATTTGTCGACACACCGAATGGGTCTCTTATTACTCTGCTCCCAATTTCCGAAATTTTTGAAAGAATGCGTCCCTATCCTAAAAGGTTGCTCAGCCCTTCCTCCTCGACTTATTTGAGGTTTAGAAATTTCGAAAGTTTGTTCTGCTGGATTTCAAAGACCTAATCAAGGATATTATCTGGCCACCAAGCACAATTCGAAAATCCTCTAAATCACACACAAAAGTCCCTCTTGCAAACATCCCGTATGGAATTCTAGTAGGAATAGAAAAATTGTGACAAAACTTTGGTGTACGACTTATCCTCTAATACCGTTCTTTCCCACGATCATCCACAGATCATTGCGGCGCAGTAGGCATGGCCTACTCCGACGGTAATCGCGCACAGCTTCCAGCATATTTAGGCATTCTAAGCGGATCGACTGTGTTGTGACAGTAGCTCTCTAATCGGCTACAGTCAGTGATAATCGAAGTACAAATAGACGAGTGGACTAGCGCAAATACGCGATGCTTCGACCATCGGTCTGCTTTCGTGGGAGCAAAGTAAGAGAGCAATTAGTGAGAGCTACCCGGAAGAACATTCGTCGTCACAACAAACGCGCCGAGATTAATGCGCTACCAGCTTATCGGTTACTCAGTAAAAGGTAGTGATCGTGAAGAAATCAACGAAGCTTTCTTTCTCTCCTCTCTCTCTCCCTTTCTCTTCAATCCGGGTGGATGATCAGAACTTCTTCTCCTTCAAGCACACATCAGTATAATAGAGCTTCTCCGCCCTGCATTGGAAATCCTTCGCATTAGACTTCCGTCCAGAATGTAGCGTTACGTGACTTACAGTGACTTTCAGGGATCTAGCCAATGTCACTCTCGGCACTTTATTATCATATGAGTCTAGCAACAACTGACCAGACCCGGAGCAAAGGATGGTTATAGTTGGCCCGGGCGGATGTAGCTCCTGGATCAGGCTTTCTGGATCTTGCCAGTGGTAGCGCAGTGATAAAGTTTTTTGCTGGTTATGCCATAACTCCACTGATCAAACGATTGGCATCAAAATATTGACATAACTTGATCTGCCTTTTACTCATTTAAAAAAAAACCGATAAACTCTCAAATCGCTGTCCGTCAACCACTAGTCCAATCGGGGCTCCAAAAAGGGGCAAAAATATTCCCCGGATAGTTATGAAGACGAAAGAAGCCATCTAGAAAAAAGGGTGGAATTCAGCTTATACGGTATAGAACAGTAGCAAGGCGTAAGACCGCAGCGGTTCATTTTGGCAATCCATCAACCTGGCAATTGCATCTGCTGAGATTTAGAAATAGCTGAAAAACCGAACTCAATAAATGGTACAAATTGTGCAATAGCTTTTTACCATTTCCCCAACTAAAACCGAACACGTCCTTTTTTTCAAATCTGAGCACTCAGTCTATGCTGTGCTCTGCAACGCCATACAGTTATAGTGAAACCCCTCATCGGTGGACTGCTTTCCGGTAAAACCAAATCTAAATAACTGCTCAGTTAGGTTCGTAATGAAATATTCTCACGTGGCTCCGGTTCCACCATCGACGGGTGCCCACAGCACTTTGTTTAGCCCAATATTGACGGAACAGGTAACGTCGCCCAAACGTATGCATTGCATAAGAGGAGAACTACCGTACGCACCATGAAGCATGGCTTTGCTCACTACGAATGAAAGGCTCATCGTGTAAGAGCCATTGTTTATGGATTCACTTACGTGCAATTTTTAAAATTTTTTTCGATAAAGCCGACATCACTCTAGTCCTAACACCTCTTACCTGGAAAGAGAGACGATGGATCAATCCGGCATGAGTATCTATCACGATTCAAGATTATTTTTCTGGAGATATTCCCATGTATCAGCCAACATGGAATGCAGAAAACCATTTGCTTATCATCCCTGACGTGGGTAGTTTGTAGTCGCATCCTCGGACAGTCATAGTGACCACCGGCCCTTTCGTCCTCCTGCGGGGATTGGAATTCGACGAAACAAAGGCATTTATTTACCAATCCTAAAAGGTGCCCCTTCTCCGAAGAAAAAAAAAAGGCTTCTGATGGTTTTACCCAGTGATTGAATGTTTATGGCTTCTGGCTAAAAGTGTTTACCCTTGTTCTATTTACAGTGCGCCACACAGAAGTTTCCTTCTCAAGAAATCAAGGGTGCCAAAGGGGTTGCTTGGAACTCAACAGCAGTAGCATCGTTTCTCTATGGCGGCCTAAATAGTTCCGACGGCGCCGCAACCATTGCGGCCGCCGGTCGTGACCAAACTGTTCACTTTAAGCAAACATTCGCACCAACGAAGTCCGTCACTCACTTTACTTGAGCCTCAACACGGAGAGGGAGATGTTCAACGAAAAGCACGAACAGAATTTTTTTATCAGTTACACTGATAAGTGGGGATTCGTCTTCTTCGGACAGAAGCGAATAATTGTTGGATGCAAATTAATACAGTTAGGCTTCAATAGTTGTACAATTGTCGCCAGACTAGCTCAAACATGCAATTCGAGCAAGAAGATTCAAATTTCTGTGGTATGTTGCTCGCAAGATCTTAGCTTTTTGATTCGCTGCGCCATGTACAAACATAGTAGTGGGAAATGCCTTGTAGACATCGTTAGTTGTTATAATAGCTGTACCCAGTCTATCGCTTGCAGGTCATTGTACACGAAGCCGAATGCATGGCGCGTTCTCACTCTGGCCAGATCAAACTCGACATCTGGTCACTGGAAATGAATTTAACGGTGTTTTAGGTGTTGATAGACAGAGGAGCCCGAAGAAATTTGCGAATAGGCGATCTCTTGATATTACGGAAGTCGTTGCCATTAATTTTTTTTGTCGCCCATGTCCACGATGCGGGACCCGGGAGTTAACAAGGGGGAGAAAATATTCGATCAAATTGATCCAGTCGATGGCCCTTATCCACATGCAACCCCAACCAAGCTATGATTTTACGAAAATCCACGGAGCAAATTACGTCAAATAAAACTTCTCTCTAGGAAAACATGGCATTTTAATGTTTAATGATCCCAAAGCGGTCAATCATTTGGGATTTTTGAAAAAGAAAAAGAGGACGTATGCTGGCAGATTCCGTATGATGCGTCACTTTTTATCACCTGAACCTTTCCCACATAAGTGTACTATTCATCAGCTCAGTCCTAACGCTTCATTATGAATGGTGCAGCCTTAACAAGATCAAAAATGTTTAATGATCCCAAAGCGGTCAGCCTCCGTCAAACTGCTCTGACACGAGAGGTCGTTTTCTAGCGAGACCGATCTCACAGATGAAACAAAATCTGGAAAGAAAATGCAGGATCCAAAGGGTGGATAAGTAGTACGGAAGCTTTCTAGGGTTAAACCGAAACGCTAGAATACCCTGAATTCATTTCATCATGCCCATTTTCAGAACAAGACTTGGGTGCTCGAGAATCAGATTCGTGTGCTGTTTCGGCAACCTGTCTACAGGCTGCTACCGATGTGCCGTCCAGTTATCTGCAATGTGACCAATCGTGAGTTTTGCCAGCCAATGAGCTGGATTTTTTTACAAACTCTTTCTTATACAATGAACAATATCGAACCTTGTATCTGCCTACTTCCTTCTTTCGCTTCAGATCGCTTCGATGGGTGAGAAAATCATGCCAAGATGGTTTTGTGTTCAATTTCGAACAGCAAACCTGTATAGTACCAAAGCGAATGAGTTCGCTATCACGTGAGTGGCCATAAGGGTTTCTTGCACGCTCCTCCTCCAAAGCCTGGCTTGTTTAAAGCTTCTAGGTTCCCACAGGTTTCTGATCTCGCGATTTACCTCGAGAGCTACAGAGAGCTGCATCTGGAGAGCTAGTGGCTAAAATTCATAAAGCAGTTTTAAATGGATGCAATATCTTCCATTTGTGAACTGGTGATTGCTTTCAACGCATTCCTTTCTCTAGCGGTAATGGGAACGAAATTGAGCTCGGTTAACGAATAGAGCACTCAGCAGCCGTGGGCCGGCCCAACCTAACGTAGTCGAAAGCCAAGCCAGGCCTTCTCCACAACTATCCTTCCTTTTAAACTTCTTTCCTTCCCACTTTCAATTTAACACTTCTCCTTTCTTGCCTTACCTTTTCGCTGTGATCTTGTCGCCCGTCTAATCCCTTCCAGACGCTTGTGCGGACGGATCCGTGGCCATTGGTCGCTGTCCATGTCCGCAGGGGACTTTTTGCACATCACACAGACTCTGCTGCCCTGTTCGATCGAATTCCTGTTCCACACCCTGCCTTCCTGATTGCCCTTCTGGCATGGCATGCGACACATTTACTAACTGTTGCCGAGCAATGAATGACCTTCATAAGATGCTAAAAATGCTTCTCAACGGCCATGAACGCCGCAATGGAACGAAAATGCGACGAGCGATTGGTTCAAGGGCGACTACGTTCAGTTCTGCTTCATTGTCATCTTCATCGTCGTCGAAGGTTTCGAGTGAGTTTTGATGTGTATTTGCTAGGGCTGCTTACGCGCGCGCTCGGACAGCTAATGAGTGTTTGGTCACAGGCGCTTGCGCTCACCGGCTACGATTCGACCCTGCGCGATGTCAAACCGCTCACGAAGCGCATCGAAAAAGCTGCGTGTCTTTCTAAAGACATGCATCCAATTGCGTTTTTCACTGGATTACGCGATCACTTTGATAACAACCTATCGAGGGTGAGACGTTGAGAAGAGGGGGGTCAAAGATTGATCATTCCACAAAAGCCTAAGTATATATTGTGGCGTGCTTCGCACAGGTGAAAGGGTGGTAAAGCGGTATTCGTAACTCCGTGTTTCCAGCCGTATTCGAGATGACGCATCTCTCACTAACACCGAGAATGAGAAATGGCCAAATAAAGTGTGAAAGGGATGTAATAAGGACGGTCATCCTCTCATCATATACAACGAGAAGTGACGTTGAGCATAGCAATTCATATCGCTTGCTCAGCGAACTCTCAGCTACAGGTGCATTTGAGCGTTGTTTCTGAATCCTCAAGATTCGCCCACTATGGGATAGAATTTCGCGGGTAGTGCTTGTCCCACGATCCCCAGATTCTGAGGGAACATAGCTCCGAGAACCGCGCTTTGCATTTTTACTTTTGCTCCATCTTATTTCTTTTCTTCGACAGCTCTGCTTTCAGCACCGTGTGACATGCCGAACGCCTCCTGTGCCGATTCAACAGAATGCCCTCCCACATTTACTTGCTTCAACAAATGCTGTCGTTTGGAAGTATGCCCGAATGGCGCCAAGGTCCTGTTCACCTGCACAAATATCTATCAATGCCGGTCAGGCGAAACGTGCCTTTTCGGTGGTTGTTGTCGGCTGAAACGTGCAAAGGCATCACCTGAGAGTTCCGAGAAGCAAAACAAGATCACCGATGTTGCCGTAGACTTGCAAGTGATACAGGATCCTTACAAGTCTCAAGCGCAGCAGCTATTAGAGTCCGCTTACTCTGATGGTATTCAGTCAGTACTAACGAAAATGTCAGCGAATGTGTTACCGTCATCGAAGAAGATAACATCACAAGGTCCTCACATGCCTGCTTTTGCACCCACGGACGACTGCCTATTAGACAATCGTGTGCGTTCGTGCAGTCTCAGCAACCCTTGTCCAGAAATCAGCGAATGTATGGACGGGCAATGCTGCAGGTTGGAGGAGAAACGTTGCCGAAACGGGCTGCGACCGTTGATGTTGCCGAAGATGTGCCGTAAATCCGACGAGTGCCCCATAGCATCGTTTTGTGAGGACAGTACATGCTGCCCACTCGACAGCAATTTTATGGATCAACCGATGAACACGAAGAAGACTCTTTTCTGGAATGAAAAGTCGCTCATGAAGAAGTCCAAGAACATCACCAGCCATGTTGATTCCAACTTTGCCATAAGAAAGGTTAGTATGAGCTCATTGATTTTCTCCCTTACCCATATAATAGTTTTTACTACTGACCATCTCGTAAGGGGATGGCTATGAATAACATAACCATGAAAGCTATGCGTGAAATAGGGCAATAACTTTTGTTCTGATCCATCTCCCGCCAGTCATATCGAAACCATATTTTCACTATTGAATTCTTTACCTATTTTCGCCTGGGAGACGATCAGAAAAAGATACAATCTGTTGAGATTTACCGAAAGCAGTGGGGAAGATCAAACAATCTCAACATCTGCTCCGAGGGGCAAATAAGCAACTAACTTGACAGAACACAAAATTACTTCAATAAAACTACCTTTTTCGAGCCATGGCAGCTTGCAATGGTGTTTCTTTTAGCTGCAATGCCTAATGAATCAAGGATGTTTGATGGGCGCCCTCTGTCCACTAGGGTTCACTTGCACATTGGATGGACGATGTTGTCAATTACCTGCCAGCTGCCCGGATGGCTCGATACCTGAAGCCATGTGTGGGGGCATGGCGATGTGCCCAAGTCCGATGCACATCTGCTACACGTTGGGCGAAAGAATGAACATTTGCTGCATGAGAGGTGAGTACTAAAGAGGTTGCGCTTGTACTTACCAAGGGATCACTTAATGAGTGATTCAATCAGTAATCGATCAGCACAGAACCATAATAGAATCCCTCATTCAGGAGATTCTCCTGTTGAATCAGCATGCCCTCCGGGCAGTGTCGAGGTGAGCCCTCGCTTTGGCGACAGCTGCCGGTATAGCCTTCAATGTCCCTCGCCTTATTTTTGCAATGGACATGGACGATGCTGCTTACCATTATTTTGAAGGTATGCTTGAAAATTATATGAATGTCTGCTTGAACACCTATACTCTGCTTCGTTTCAGGTGCTCACTGCCATCGTCCTTGAGCAGCGCTGCCGTCATAATTTCGATCAGCTTTTCTTGCCTTTTAACCTATTGCATGACGAAATAAACCATTTTCTACTAACAAGCATGCTTTCTCTAATGAGTATTGTCTTCGGAGGACCTTTTCCGACTACGCATTACGCATTCGGTTTCGCAAAAGCCAGATGAACTCTCCAAGACGACTCCAATTTCAGGACAGCAAGCGAATGGACTACTGTGCACGTTCTCGTCGTGCTCCAACACAAATCCATGCTCCGTTGGAACTTGTAACAATGGTTACTGTTGCAGTTCTAGCGCAATGCCTTCATTCAGTGAGTTTAGTTTCAGCACGATTACAACCCATCCCATCTAACCTACAGCATGGTTCCAGCACGAACACAACACTCACGCACCATTAGGTCACTAACCGAAGCCAACAACGTCAAATCGAAAGAACTCGAAGAGAACGATTGGCCAATCGGACCGCCAGGTTATGGGTTCCCCGAACATCTTGCAAATCTTGACGCGGTGCTCGTCAAAGCCGCTGGAGATGGTAGTATGTGGTTCCTGCAAAATCCTTATCGAAAAGAAAGCAGCACCAGTGGTTTTTCATCCACATAATCCAACGATTAATCGAGGCACCTGTGAGAGGTGTGAGAGACTACGCCTCTTTTTGAGAGCCATTCATTCCATTCTGTGGTTACATCAACCTGCAAAGCATTGACCCGACCTGTACTGGTGCCGCTTTCAGATCCAGGGACGTTGTTCCGGCCGTGTGAATGGCCACGGCTTCCATTCTCTCCTTAAGTTCGAAAAGGTCCGTTGACCGTGACTACGCAATTCCTAGGACTTTCCATTCGTTTTGGTAAACTCCTGGCATGTCCACGTCACCACGCGTTCGGTTGCTTTTGATCACCTGGCCGAAATCAACCACGGCCGGAATAACACCATCACTGCACTCATTCCCACCATCACACCCTTCGCATGTTGCACTCTTCAGGTAGCTGTGCTGGTGGTTTCAACAGTACGTTACGGTGTTCGACTGACGGTCTATGTCCACCGGGGCTATCTTGCGACGCATCATTGAATGCGTGCTGTCCGCTGGTTCTTCCACTGATTGACGCCAACACTGTTCCACAGAGTATCGAGTCGTGGAAAAACGAATTCCTCGGATCGCCTGCCCCACAGACGACCGACGAATATTCCTCTGATACCAACAGGAGGAAACATTCCCGACCCTGTCGACGATATCCATGCAGTCAGTGCGAACCGCATGCTTCTAACTCTGCTTAATCTAATCGATTCAGTTCATGCAATTTCTTTCGTTTATTCTAGTGCCACCAGTGCCGATCGCATCCTCAAATTGTGTTGGTTGCGTCCAGGCCGCTCCTCCGCAACTCTTCGCTCTACGTATGTATAACATGCTTTTTCTGTTTTAAAATCTTCTTTATTCAGTTTTGCTTTGTTCCTAATGAGTACTTCCTAATTTGGACATCTGCCCAGATAGCGTGTAAAAAGTGTAATTTTCTAGCAACAGCTGAATCAGCTGGATAATTGTGCTCAGCCTCTTACTCCATTACCTCCCCCTGATGTATCGCGTAAGCGCTCAGCGTGAATGTTCGCCTGACTTGGGTAGTATTAATCCGGCTGGCTAGTCAAGTCCAGTGAACTGAATGTTTTTTTCTGCAACTTATCCATCAGAGCCTAGGATTTGAAGAAGGACGTGTGACTGATTTTTCGCAGACACCGTAGCCATCACCGTTTTCCTGACTTCACAGCTTAGTTAGTAATCTGGCTCATTACTATTTTAGCCGATACGGTATGGCTGCAGAAAATTGTATTCACTCGTTCAAGGGTCCTTTGAAAAACAGGTTTCCACAGAATAGCGAGAACCGACAGCGGTAGCCTGAGAAGTATAGGAAGCTATTCATCACATTTGAAACGTAAGACAGTTGTATTGCACGACTGGACAGTGTAGCGAATATCGCGAATCAGTCAATGTACATACATTTCCATGTGGGTCGTCCTTCAAGCTGAGTGCACCAGCAAAAAGTCGACTTTCACAGCAAGTGAACCTAACATGCCTTTGATCAGATAGGATGCAAGAGTCGTTCATAAAGCGAACAGGCCACTACGAGGCACCCGCTCTTCATTGACCGATACGCTATCTCACAGACCTATTCGAACCTATTGAAGTTAATTCGAAGGCAGAGACGTGATTGCTGCTGAGACCTTGCTGTAGTATCTGATTCCATCCATGAATGGACAAATTTTGAAGAGTTACTTATTTCAGCAGCTGCTACCTGTCCTGGAGGAGGCTTCCCTGTCGGTCAATGTAACGCTGGATTCTGTTCACCTGGATTCTCATGCATACAGAATGTTTGCTGCCCTCAGTATGCGCCTCCTAGGATTCAAATGCCAGTGTGTAAGTCTTCCGTTTATCCATTATCGAGTTACAGACTAATCCTTATATTTTCAACTCAGTAATACCCTTATCCTCTGTATTTTCAGTCGCGTGCCCATCTGGATCTCCTGCCGTTGGTGGATGTATCAATGGTGCTTGTGCTACTGGCTACTCCTGCATCCAAAACCAATGCTGTGCTACCCCCGTCACGAAGAATCCTTTCGGTGAGTATTAGTGTTCCATTATTAATGCAATGCAATGGCAGACATTTCGAAAACGCAGCCACTTTCAGTTTGCCCGAACGGTAACCAAGCCGCTGGTGGTTGCGTAAACGGACAGTGTGGAGCTGGCTACACATGCCAGAACGGTCTCTGCTGTCTTGGTGGATCATCATCAGCCGTGCGATGCTTGGATGGCTCAGAAGCCGTCGGCGCTTGCATCCCGTCTTGCCAAGGAGGAAACTGTGGAGCCGTTCAGATTTCCTACTACTGTGGTTCAGGATACACTTGCACAACTGGAAACATCTGCTGTCCTGTCACAAGTGAGTACTCCAGTAGTGTAGAGAAATCTCTATAGAAAAGCAACACAACCAACGATGAATTTCAGGCTGCCCACAGGGAGGTGAACCAATCGGTCCACCAGTGAACGGTCTCTGTCCTGCAGGATACAACCTACAAGGCAGTCTTTGCTGCAGTAATGTCGCTGCTACTTGTCCAGATGGAAGCGCAGGAACTCCTCCGGTCAATGGTCTCTGCCCGACAGGCACCACTTTGACCGGAACTGTCTGTTGTCCGTCAACAGCTTCTACAGTACTCGTGGTAAGTGGATTTCTACTAGAGTTTGACAGTGGAATTCGAGACGGGGAGTCATCGAGACATTTTACCGCCAGGATGAAAATTTGCACCAAATTCAAATCCATAAGTTAATAGTCAGTGAGGAACATTTGTACTGACACATGCACAGTGCTTTAAGAAAAGATACTGAAAATCAGACATACAGTAGATATGTATGTAAACGCTGGCTGTTCCTTATTCACAGTAGAATGCCCTACCTCTAAGGTGGCATTCTTGTACGATCACGAGTAGGACATTCTGCTCTGGAAGGGGATCAAGTCGGAGCCTAGCCTTGATACTACCTTGCTCATGAAACTTTTGAAATAGAAAATTCTTGAAATCCTTTTTCTGATGAACTAAAGCTGCAAAAGAAACGGAGAATTGAAGTCAGTAAAAGATACGGACACAATTAGGATAAAATACCTGAATAAAGGAAACTACAATAGACGAAAGACACCCTTCAAACTGTTGATGTCTAGCCCTAATACTATGAGTGTTCCTAGCCTTAAACCTGTAGATGTATTGAATCATGGCAGGTGCTTTTGAGAGCTGGTATAAGTTAGGAGAAATAGGGCTTTCAACGATGAGTACTACTAGAGAACTGCGGAAACTATGAACTTCTCAAACTATCTCTTTCTTCCAGCGAATCCACTTTGAAAACAATCGAACTCTGTCACTTTCCAGCCTTTTCGGTACTAATCCTTTCAGTTCTACCAACTCATCTTTCAACGAAGAACTGCTCCGTTCTTATGTTGCCCTTTTTGAGTTTTTTTCAGTTTCTTATCATTTCCTCTGAAAATCTAACGTTAGTTGAAATAAACGTACGTCATGCTCATTGATTATGATTGATTTATCATAACCAATATGCACGTTTTTACTGTCTCCATACTTTCTAAATAGTGTCTTTGACGTTGTATTTCATCGCGAACACGTTTTTACTCAGGCATGCACGCGCTCAGAACATTTATACGACATTCGTCTAAATGTTCTGAGTGTGTCGCATGATGGGGAGCTGTCGTGAATCTGATATCACAGTAAACGACGAGGATCGGACCTGAAGAATAGGGACCCCCTCATTTTCCGTCAGCATTTAGACCTCTTGTTTTTCTGATCTTTTAGAAAAGATCGAGCTGAAAGAGGGGGCGGCATTACAGCAATAGCCGACAACGATTTCACATAACCCCGAATAAAACATACCCTCTCTTTTCGGAAGGGCTTTAATACGCTTTGGCTAGATAAAAAAATCCACTATAGCTGATCCTCGTAGTGATATGCGATGAAATATAAACAGAGTTTGAATCGTATGTGATAACTGCATGTTTACAGGGCAACTGTGAAGTAGCTTCAATGGGAATAGGTCCATGTACCGCTGCTGGATGCGGTGTCGGATACGCGTGTGACAACGATCCGACGAATCCACAATGCTGTCCAGTTGTCAACTACCAAGATCCACAATATCAAATTGGACCTGCCGTCTCGGGAATGTGCCCAGTTGGTTACGTGGCAGTATATCCGCCATCTAGTGCCAATGCCGACGGAACTAACGATGGTGTCTGTGTGGATCTTCAAACTGGTCAGCCATCATCACCACACCACAGTGGACTACTTCTTCAGCTCATCTTTGACTTTAATCAGTGTACATTTGGTGGTTTCTATTTTAGTGCCGAATCTGTGTGCCGCCGCTGTACAAGCTGGTCCATGCAATAATGGAGCTTGTCAGACCGGATACACCTGTAACACGTACGCGGACATTTGCTGTCCAACAACGACGGCCTTCGGACGACTCAACACCGCCCTCAAGAAGCGGCCAACATACGGACGACCGCTTCACAGTTATATGCCACGTATGCTTACTCTCGCAATTCTACGCTCCGTGCACCCTTGAAACACCACAAATGTCCAATACGGTAGCGATTTGGTAGGAGTTCCCCCAATTCTGGAGAGCAAATGTTATCTTCACGAGAATACTGTTTTTAGCACAATTACACTATCAACGTCTGACGTTGCCGATTATTCCTTCTATTTTCACGTCACCAAGCACTTTTCCAAAGCTGGCCATTAGACCAATGGTTTGGTCAAATGGCCAGCTTTGGAAAAGTTGTGCCTGGTTGGGCCTAAGAATGGAGTGTGACTGTAGTGAGCTCCCTTAGTCAGCTTTTGGCTCGGGAACAGTAGGTAAGATGATCATGTGAGCGATTCTATAAGCGAGTCGTTCGGTACTGTATGTACTCCCCGTTGAGGTCACTGCTAAAGGAGATAAGTTTACCATTGGGAACGCTGAAGTGAGCGTTCACAAGAGGCTCACTGTCAATGAGTACATCCAACTTTTCTGACTTGCTCTCCTCACAAATCGCCACCGTGTTTCAACTCATCCCGACCAATCCTTGTGAACATTCCTTTTGAACAACCACCCTGCATGCATATACACATATTCCATACTCGCACGTGGCATTGCTTCAGCTCGTGCAAATTCGTGCAGTGACGGTTCGAAGCCGGCTGGAGGTTGTATAAACGGTCTGTGTGGTGTTGGTCATGAATGTCAGAACGGTCTGTGTTGTCCTCCTGTCCAACAACAGGGATCAAATCTGAAAAGTGAGCCTGAACCACGGATCTTCGCATTCTCTGCCACTGACTGTCGTGGATAGCCATGCTGAGCCGTTTAGGCATGTGTCCGAACGGTGAGCTGGCTGTGAGCGGTTGTTTCTCAAACGGTCGTTGTGGTGCCGAGTTCGAGTGCGTCTCGAGCATCGGTCTGTGCTGTCCGCCTGGAGGAAACGACATCATCGCGCCATCATCGCAACATAGTGAGTACTACAAGGGTAAGACGTAACGAGAGGGCGCATGGCCAAACATTTGTCTCCAGCCATTCGTCCGATCGGCGGACGATGCCTTAGCGATGCGGAATGTGTGGGGCACACGGAAGGATTGTCGCTGTGCCACGCAGGAGTCTGTCAATGTTCGCCTATTGCTTACTCGCAGGGTATTGCATGTGTTCGACGTAAACGTAAGACTTCACCTGTTTTATCCGCTTACGCTCTTTTCCTCAATTCATCCCTCACCTCATGGGAGAACACCCTTAACCACTACACCTACCCTGAACACGTTTTTAACTTCTTCTTTATTCAGATCTAAAAATGAATGATTCACCGATGGAGACCGAAATGGAAAAGGAGGAGAAGACGTCGTTAATTGTTTAAATAATAGTCGCTCAATACTCACCGTGTTCAACAATTACTGATATTGTTTTTTTGGCCTTAATGTGACGTATTGCATTGTTTCCCTGCACGCACGCGATGCGTACGTGTCGCGGCTCGTGATGGACGCGCGGCATGCAAGTGCCGCACGCGTCTTCTCCTGCGGTGCAGCTACCAGGCCGGTACCGCGCCACTTTTGTCGCCATTTGTTCTGCTACACTTGTTCTGTGCGTTGCTTTGTCGACAAGTTGTATTCCTTAGGGAAGCCCCGCCGTTTTCGGTCTTTCCGATTTTTTTCGTCATTCTTATTGTTCATAATTTATTATATTTATTCTATTATATTTATTATGGCCAATAAAGACGGTCTCATAAACTTCTCTTCAACAGAACTGTTTTCTTAAAGCGATCTTTACCTTTCAGCTTATCTCTTAAGACCTTCCATCTCTCCCAATTAATGAGATGGCAAGTAAAAAGAAAATAATTCTGAAAAAGTTGAAAATAAGGGCAACCTTGCCGTTATCGATTAGAATTACTTTGTCCCTGGTAGTCGCAGGTAATGACAAAGAACTCGTAATAGAAAATGAGAAAAGTAATTGGTAAAGAGAAGTCCCCTCAGCATGTCGGGGACCCGATGAGAAAGAAAAAACTGAAATTCTGAAAATTACTCGAAAAAAGTGAACTCACAGACGGATGGAAGACCGGCCGCAGGCGATCGATAAGCAAGTCGAGTGGACACTGAGAAGAGACGCCGTCGATTGGTGATCGATTGATTGTAGACCAAGATCAGCTTTTCAAATTTGTGCGCCACGCGATGAACATCGTTTTCCCGCCTCCTGAAAAAAGTAACATTCAAATGGAGACTTTTCCCGCCATAAAAATATTCCTGCTNCTCGAAAAAAGTGAACTCACAGACGGATGGAAGACCGGCCGCAGGCGATCGATAAGCAAGTCGAGTGGACACTGAGAAGAGACGCCGTCGATTATTGGTGATCGATTGATTGTAGATCAAGATCAGCTTTTCAAATTTGTGCGCCACGCGATGAACATCGTTTTCCCGCCTCCTGAAAAAAAGTAACATTCAAATGGAGACTTTTCCCGCCATAAAAATATTCCTGCTGATGGAAAGTTTATTGAAGAGGTTGTTTATTTGTTGTAGGCGTGTAAACAGGTACGATACCTAGGAATACATATGATTCTTCCCAGGTGGTAGTAGAGCCGGAAAGTTCAAGACATCGGCCATGAAATACAATTTCAGCAGTTTAGTCTTCTATCCGTCGCCCTACTGAGAATGTAAATCGAGTCTTCAGAAATTTATGATGCCAATTTTGGAAGTTCAAAAATTCATTAGACATCGATACAAATAGAACCTTTTCTAGGACTTGCGTACCATGAATTTGAGGGAGTCAAACACTTGTTAAGATGAATCCATTTTCTTAAATTCTATTCGGTATATCCACAATTTTTTAATAAAACGAAGCATGCCTACATGCAATGTGCAGATAGCTTTCTCTCAAAGGCCTCTCTCGAATAGGAATATTTTTATTGTCAAATGAAACGTAGGCGACTTAATAGGGGTTTATTTACATTAACAATAAAATGTACTTTTGAATCATCTATGAAACAGAGTGAAGTACTATTTCGGTGTTCACCAATCCTTTTTGAGACGCGTCAACTCATTCGACTTCCATGCAAAATCGCAGTGACGTTTTGAATGCTTGTTCGATGTTATACTAGTCAAAACTTCTATCCTCCCAGACAAGCCTGGGACTGATTAAGCGATCCCGATGGGGTAGAACGCTTAGTTGGTTTAAGCGTGAATCAGACACTAACCATATTGGGGAAAAACCTCAAGGTTCACGCACACAGTCGCAGTTCACCGACCACTGCCTGAGTTGAGCAGCATCGACTAACCCTTGTGAATTATATCCGCAAATTTCCTTTGTTTTCGAGATGAGAGAACTTTTGAAAGCATAGACGTTTTCGTCGTGATGTACAGAGTCTACTGATGCGAAAGTTACGATAATTTTGGGGTATCTAGTTCAAGACGAGTGATGGAAGTGATTGTTCAGAGTAGCGCAAAGCGCGGAAATCGACTTATTTAAATAAATGTAAGGCTTCAATAAGAAGTAAAATTAGGGGCTGGACGGGAATTTGACGAGAAAAGCTGCTTGGAAAGGGTATTTGGACGAGCTGACCATATGTACGGCTATGGCCATTGAATACAGCTGACTGCAACACGCTGTCTGTGTGCAAGGTGTGGGTCCCTGTGCGAATGATGCAATCTCTATAGCTTTTACCACAATTAATAACTCATGCGCCCATGGTGCGTACTTCGGCTAAGCCGGTTTCAGGGCCCTTATTAACAGATTCTCCCAACGGAGAAATCTCAGAGGCAATTTTAACGTGACCTGTGCTTATAACTTTTTGTTTTCTCACCGTAAGAAAAATTTACCAACGAAGCAGTTGTTGTTACAACTCCATAAACCCCCTCAAGCCGTTGAGCCCTTACATAGATTGTGCCTTTCGTCGGATCCGATGACTATCCGATGCAATTCTTAAGGTGGTTACGTCGTCTGGAAGGCGACATGAGGATGCGATCCGCTCCATAGACCTCTCAGCAGAAAGCTTTCAGGATGCAGGGGCAAGAGGGAAAGTCAATGGGCTCTTTCTGGATGACCGCGAGAACTTGGCGCCATCATAGTCCACCTTAGGAAGTCGTTCGAAGGACCCTAGCAAGGGTATATGGAGCGGCAAGCTTTGTCCGCTTGCGTGCAGCAGACAAGTGGATCTTCAGCTACGTTTGTTAACCGCTTGCATACTTTACTCCGTGCGGCTATTACAGGCCAGGATCCCGCTATAAGGAGCGTGTCTTGGAAGAGTTTGTCGCTCGCCTTCGTTGTGATATCAGGTACTACCCCAAGCTTGATAACCCGCCTTTTTCTGAGCAGGCGTCTCAAAAGCTCAAATGGTAGAACTGTTATGAGCTGAGGTCACAGCCTGTTTGGTCACACCTTCAGTCCCTCCTAGACCTATCGAGGTTAACACAGCAGTTCCTAGTAGGTTCAGGCCCAGACGCGATCGACGCTCTCGAGCGTTAAGCCCTAGGCATGGAAAATATCAGTGTTCGAATCCTTTACGGTTCAATCTAAACCGTACATTCCAGAGGCAGCGTCACAACGGATATTTACGGGACACTCTAAAAGGACCTCCCCAACCCGCTACAACTGTGGAGGCAGCGAAAACTTCGCTCGGCAGTGCCCTTCATCACGGAACCAGCGCAGACCTACAGGAACGCCTTCCTACAATGTGCGTTCTCGTCCACTTGATCGTCGTCTTCGCATCCTTCTCCATCTTCTAAAATGTATCCGGCTCGCCGTGATCAGACTCTCGACCTTTTGGAAGCATTCGAGCAAATACGCTCTTTCTGTCTAACGCGAAATTCAATCAGCGCCAGAATGATCTGAAGCGAGAGCAAGTACTCTCATTGAAAGTAATTGGCTTATAGTTCATTTAGCAGTCTGGCTTCATCATCCCCTAGATCTGGTTTGACTCATTTGCCTCGGGTCAAATTTCCAGTGCCGCACGTGGCGCATTCCCTTTGCTGGAGCGGCATTCCCGATGTCCGCATGGTCTGTCCACAGGATTCGTCGGACGCATTTATGAGAATTCCATCATCATATAATTGTTCGTACACTATTCCTCGTCTTAAGCGATACTCTCTCTATACGTGTGTCGCTCGAACACAAAACGTTATGATAAGTCTGCTTTCTTTTGTAAAATTATGACACACACAGCGATCTACTCTGTCAACTTTTTTGGAGTACGATTTGAGAACCACTCCGAGACTCTGGAAATCGCTCCCTTTAAAGCTTGGCAAATTCATGATCCAGCTCACCGATGCGCTCATGAGAACCCACAGTCAACTGGGTGATACCTGGGCTACTTCTAATATTCTGCATATCTCGTGGCCCTCCACTCCATGTAGGGATGCTTCTCTGAACACCTCGTGTCTGCAGCTAATTGTTACGTAATACCCATCGACACCTATGAGCGTCATGTGTCTTGCTTCCCAGATTCCCAGCGCGAGACCTCAATTCAGGTAGCTGTACACTAAGCGACGTCTCTGCCTTGGTGCGGACACCCAATACCGAAGAGTGCGCCATTTTGTGTCGGTGACCAAGATGTCCAGCCATAGCGTAGACGATATCTGGATAAGCGATCCAAAGGAGTTTGTGTTTTCCTGGCGCAACACCAGTAGTAAGATTCGGGATTGCGGCACGGTCTTACTATCTCCGATCGAGGGAACCCGCTTTCGTACCACCAAAATACAGCGCCCGGCCACCTATGACGTCGGCGTGGTCCAACCATTTGGCGGCGCAGGCGGCCGCAGATGGTTTAATGGGATCGACGGGAGCTTTGTCCCATCACGCGCTTACGGCTCTCTGCGATAGGACTAACTGACTGGGCATTAACCTTGAAAAACGATACAGTCTTCACTGTGCGCAGCTCATTCGGCCATCGAAACCTGGCAGCTTCTTACCTTGGAAACGAGATAGAACGTATTCACCGGTGTATCCAAAGGGCACCGCACGGACTCCTGCGCTACGCGTTTTTCGGTACCACCGGCTTCTGTCGGGGCTCGTACAGCCTTGTGCATGCTAGTCCGCCAATTTCTTTCCATGCACCCACTCGAAGGGTTAGTCCCGCTCCGGGTTCGGCAGCTGCAGAAAAGTGACCACGCGTGATTAGCAGATCACGTAGGTCCTTTCGAAAGCTGTCGCAGCAACCGCGATGAGGCAAGTCTACGCATGTCGAAGTTGTTCAGCGTTGTTCAACGCGGCGTACTCTACCCTAGCAGCAATCAACTCTGCGGAGTACGATCACCAATCCCATCGACTGAGGGCCTCGACGACTCTTCCATATCACTGCCCCACGAGACTGAATTTCATTCTGACTGATATGACCTCGGAGGATGGTTGGTGTCATTAACGCCCCATACCCATGCACGTTCTCGGCTCCAGAAGCATATTCCGAGCGTATTTAAGTCGCGTCGAGATTCGTCAAGTCGACTTGAATCTAAAAGTCACCATCAACGACGCAATCCACAGGTATGGTAGCTATTCCGGCTTACTAAGCTTTGAGGGTTCAGATGTGCGTCTCGGCAGACAAACGAACCGCGCCAACCCTATCTATGAAGCCATAGCACATACGAAGGCCTTCGTCGATTCGAGCCCTACATCACTCGCCAGAAGGTGCGGACTTGATCTTCGAAGGACCACTGGACGCTCCTATGAATCGTGTGGAAGCAACCTCATCGTGGCTGCCCCTTCTTTTCAGGTACGCGGAACAGCCATGGAGCCAACCAACTACCAGGTGGAAGCCGACTCGCAATAGCGACGAGCTAAATGTAGCGATATACGCGGCTTTTGGAACTGGTAAAACCATGGTGAGAGCCGTAATAGCGGCGTTTATTGCATCGCACCACCATCGATAGTAGTTGTGACAACGACTACTAATGCGGCTATCCCCAATTCATAGAGACCTGATTACACCTTGATGACTTTCCTCAGCTTGGGGTAGTGCTCCATATGTCTAGTGACACAGCAGATTTTGGCGAATTCGTACAGATGTATGAAGTGGACCAGCATTAGACTGCGGAACGCTCAGGTCTCTCAATCAATAAAGAATATGGTCGAACTCATGTTCCGGGTTCGACGCTCAGCTGAAGTTTGCCTCGCTACCGCGTCGCTCCTAAACTCCATGGACACAGACAACTGTCTCTTTCGCCATTTGGGGCTATAATAGGGGACGAGGCGTCTCGGATCACTTAACCTGCCTTAATAGCTATAGCTAGCCGTATTACGGAAGCGAAACAGCGGTACATAGGTGACATACACTAACTTGAACCCCACGCGTGGTGTCACCAAGCCTCGAAACCGCTCTTGCTGTCCGCTATGCGATTCCCCACCCACCACGGGAGTGCATTTTCTGTTTCTCGATATTTAGGGTCTCTCTGAGAAAGCAGTCAGTAAGATTCACTTTAACACGGCCGAAGCCCTAACATGTATTTGATCAACTGAGCTTCTGTTCGGAAATCGCATCCAACCACCACAGGTGTGCGCCATCACGCTCTACAAGGAACAGTCTCGCCACTTCCAAACGGTCCAGCGCGGCATTGAGCTAACCACTGTGGATTCGGTACAAGGACGTAAAAAGGAGGTAGTTGTACTTCGAACTACCAGAGCAAATTTTTCGCCAGTTCAGCTGTAAGACCTGTAGAACGCAAGCTTTTTGGTCATAAGCCGATGCGACGAGGAGTCCTCTAGCGGAAGCCACCGCGAACGGCGCTGGCTCCTCTGTTCCTTCTTGTCTGTTGCCCACGTCTTTCCATATCAGAGGCGAAGCCTTCCGAATCCAGAGTTGAGTTATATTTTGTTACTGTAGTAGAGACGTTTGTATAACCAATCTTACAGTCGTTTGCATAAGCAGTCTATGTCCATTGTCCGTACGACGTTTATTGTTTAATGACGTAATTTCGATATGGCGATGGGACACGCTGCCTTCTCTTTGTATTAATGCTTTAAAGATGAACCTTCCTAATCCGACGATTCGCGTAACATAATATCAGCCGCTCCACTGGGCGCGCTCGCTCACTCACTTGAATTTAGAAATGATTACTCCGGAAACGTTTCCCTACCTATTTGTTTATTTGTTTGTTCACCTATTTGCCCAATCAAAAAAGACCTAAATACCGGTATGCTCTCCTAAGATTTCAGCCTTTGCTTTTTTTTTGAGATGAAGATGGAATCTACTACGAATTTTTCCGTTTCTCTTCGACAACTGCCACGTGACAATAAACTTTGGGCTGTTTCAATTGACATAAAGGTCTCTTTATGATCTTTTCGAAACAGAACTGATCAGAAGGATTTATTTAAGCAATGAAAATAGCTTGAAATTGCCTCTTACCATCAAAACCAGTTCTCTGATTTTCCGTCCCCTCGAAGAGAGCATTGAAGGTTCTCGAGAAATGAGTTTCCAACAAACAGATTGCAGAGAAATCAAATTTGCCTTCCGTTTCTCTCGAAGGAAATCAAAGGCACATTCCATCGATTCTTTCCATTTCCCGAAGAATTAGCTCCTGGAACACTTCGGAAAACCGCATAGTACCAATGGTCACGCACCCTCTTTGAGCAAAGCACTGGAATGTGCCCTCTGACTGAAGTAGCTGGAATGCGCCACGAATCCAATTCGTGATCATGAGAACTAGGAAATTTGCTCTCACACTGACTTTACGAAACCGTTCAACATGAAGTCCTATGTTTTCGTCGCCCGCATGGACCCGGCCTCGATTCACCCTTTTTACCAACTCCAAATCGCGGCTCAGTGTGAGCAGCATTGAACGACATGGTAATGATTACTAGGACGAGTCGCTCGGAAATAAGCGGTAAATTTTGAGATGCGCGACGAATTTCAAGAAAGACCTGTGGTTTCACTTGATATGTCTTGGCCTTTGCAGTATGAATTACGGATGTAAGTTGTCTTACGATCTAATTATGTTGCTCTAAGACGAGGCTAAACAACCTTGAAATGTAGGAAGCTGGTTTGCCTAAAGCAAAATTCGCTCTCAGATTTGGTCAACGGCTCATGATTACCTTCTTAAAGGTTCTATTCAAAAGTTGTGAGGAAAAGGAATGGATGTCTTGGGGATACAGTATTGAGCACATTTACACGAACCCCACAGAACATTTCTTTTTCAAAAAGCTATACTGAGTTCAGACAGTTTTCAAAGCATTAATAATTTTCAATTACCGGGTCGTTACATTTGAATGCCGCTCCTAACAGTGAAGCGAGAATGATTTCCTGAGTTTTAGAGCCTTCACTAACCTTAAAGCGCTCGAAAATCATAAGGTACAACGACTTAGGCGCAGTTAGAGCAGAAGATGGAAACCGTAGTCTCAGTTAATTTACTGCCACTACATCTTCTAATTTGAAAGTGTTACTGAGTGTGGAATACATCGGTGTTCATATCTGACTATCTGGTAATTTCTGAGGGGTCTATCAATTACTACTGCATCATTAACACTGCACGAGATTTCCATTCTGTTTGTTAGGATAGTCTTACCGCTCTCCACATAGGGCAAAGTGAAACACTAGGGTTCATCATTACGGATGATCGTACACCCCTTCTAACATTAATCAAACCCATCCATTTCTGGGATGCGCCTCATATCTAACTTCCATCCAGTATTGTAATGTAGGTTCGAATGCATATGCGGCCACACAAGTTTTGCGGTGGCCAGCCATTGTGTTAGAAGTCACTGCTTTTATCTTACTGGGTGAGTCTGATACCAATTAACCGACTCTGCAAAGATGGATTGTAAAGCGGAAAGCAGAGCGACGAAAAAAGGGTATGGATACATTCACCCTGAACTGGATGGACGGCGATCGCGCGGCGAAATTTGTGACGATTTAAACTACTTTAGCGTCTATCACTGTGGCCCAAATTCGATGTAGAGTCGATTACTACGATCATCTAACCATACTAATGTACTCGCCTCAGTGATAGGTGTCAAAGTCGTCCTAAACGCCATGAATTTCGCCGCGCCATTGGCTGCGTCCATTCAATTCTGGGTGAATGTTCCGTTCCCCGAAAATAATGATCGCTTATCATTCGAACTGTATGAATTACGCAAGAATCCAGAAGTGAGCTAACTCGTGCACGACTGCGACGAGTTGACCCTATGAAATCGACACAGCAACCAACCTTCCCTTTGTACTACATCACCTGAGCCACAGCCCATCAAGATATACGCTTGCCTAACTGATTTAAATGTTTCGAAAAAAACAACGATTAAATTCTCATGGCCCATACTTTCAATGATTTGCACTGTGCTTCTTCGTAGAAGAAGTCAGTTTAGCGTTCAATACAGCAAGTTACGTGTAAATGCAAATGAGCTTTACTAAATATTAATCATCACGAAAAGCGAAAAAGAGCAGGGAGAATTTCTGTGGTGCTTTGGTAGGCGTACAGAAAAAAGAAATGGTGACGTGAGCGAAAGGGGGAGAGAGCTAGGACTAGGACTTTTGACCTAAAATTATTTCGACCAATTTCGGAGGGTGAATAAAACCTATAGGTTCTGAACAGAAATATGAAAAGTATTCATTATTTGTCGAACGCCCGAATCGGACGGGGAGTTGCCCATTTGTGGGGTGCTCCATGCGTCCTTCTTTTACTAGGAATTGTTGAATTATTTTGACACACAATTCAACATTTCTTCTTTCCATTTTCGTCTTTTTCGCGCTTTCCTTTTTTCATTTTCAACTCTAAAGATCATTTTTTATTAAGAAAAATTTGGCTGTGCCGAAACAAACTTCATGATTGACTTGAGTGTTTCAATTGGTTACACCATTCGCACAAGTTCTAGGGGTTTTTGGGGTTTAAAGCAGACTTTTTTGGAAATGCTCAGATACTTTATTACAGTTTTTATTGAGATTTTTCAAAAAAATACAAGTTAACATCTCATTCCCATGGAGCTATTAACCATTTCAGCGTCAGAGAAAAGAGGCCATGTTGCAAAAAGCACAAAGAACAAGTGCAGATCGTATTTCATGGTCTCAAATTTCTTGAAACATTACCTTGAAGAGGTTCTGTTTTTGTTGGGAGAACGGCTTCTCTGACCGTTTGTCCTGGTTCAAAGACTGGAAGCTGCAAAAGCTACGGAAACAGCTTGCAGGCAGTTTTGCTTGCAATGGCGTAAGCCAATACCCCATGGAACTTTGTGCTCGCCTTATGAAAGGTGTCGTTACTGAAAGGCCTAGTGGGGTTAGAAGACCTCCAAATCACAGTACAAAATTGCCCCAACGCACGGTATACTCCTTATTAAAGAATAACATGGATAAAGACTCAAGCTCCAATCAGATTCTTTTGTGGGATGCGCCCCTTGTTCGAGTTCCATATAGAATTATAGTGACGGTTTGAATGCGAGTTTGGCCCACACAATGACTTGTGGTGGCCAGCCTGTGTAGAGTGGTACTTTAACAGTAACCGTGCCAAGTAACCAACCCCGGAGGGATGGATGGCCTGAATGGGAATCGATCCGGGATTCAAACTACGGGCCATGCGTGTGTGGTAGTGAGCCACTCAGCCACCTTTGCCCAGCTATTTGATAGTCTTAAAGTCTCTGGGCGTTAACCCAATGACGACAGCGCGCGTTTTGGGTTTTTTCGCCGCGTGGGACATGAGCGTTTTGGCGCGCTCGACAAATATCGACAATGGGCGTCAAGTTGTTCCCCATGGTGCATTTTTTGGAAATTAAAGTGAGAGGCAAGTAAACAAGTGCGATATGTTGGGTGAAAAAAAGAGCAACCGCCGACGGGATGCTTTGCTGGTCTTCTACCTCTTAACGAGGTAGAAATAGCTTTAACCCTTCGACGACAATGGCACCCACTATGACTGGCGCGTGCGACAATGGCACCCAATGTTGGGTGCCACCATGATTCTTTGTCTCTTTGCGCGTTTAAAATTTGCTCAATATTCTCATCTTTATTAACAAGCTTCATAGTATTTGTAGTCAACATGGTCCACAGGGATGTTTTATAAAAGCTCATTTATTACAAACATGTAACAGAGTTAATGGGGTACAACTAAAAGACCTGGGTTTTTCTCAAGTTTTGTGTGCATCCTGGAAGCATTGCAAAAAATAGAAGCCCTTATTTGCGATTATGCGACCGCTTGGAAGGTCTTAGCATGGCAGTCACAGAGTACTAATTGCTCTTCAAGAGGCAATAAAACACGGATTCCTACATCTACACGTGAATTCCGCAACTATACCCTACATTGCTCTCAAACCAAAACTCCATTTCTATATGTAAAATAGAAAAAAAGGTCCCAACATTCCTGCTATTGGGAAGTATTGCTAAATTTAGTGAGCTACTGCAAGCAATTTCTCCTGGAACAATGCCACCCAACGATGGGTGCCAGTTGCACATAACAGAGGGAGGATGAGTTCCCGTGGTGGGTGCGCTAAGTCGAAATGCGCATTGTCGTCAAAGGTTAATGAAAAAGGTAGTCAAAAGCAGGATATCGCTGCCTAGAAGACTATAACCATTTGAGTAGGGAGGGGATTGAGGGGGTAGTAAAAGGATAAAGTATTTAGGCGTTAATTTCCTTTGAGGGATGCGCTCCCGCTTTCGACTTCCAACAGAAGCGTAGTGGCATATTGAATGCGTATGTGACCTTGATACCGTCTTGCGGTAGTCAGCCGATGTAGAAGTCAGTACGTCCATCCTCCCAGACGAGTCTGGTACCAATTAACTGACACCAGAGGGGCGGAGGCCTTGGTTGGCCTGAGCGGATTCGTGCCCTTGATAATGCATTGATAGTGCACCACTTGCCACTACACCACCTCCACCCCTCTATTTTATTATTATTATTATTATTATTATTATTATTATTATTATTATTAATTTTAGGTTCCACAACATACATAAATAAGAAAAATAAAGGACTTTCGATCATTGAAGAGTAGTTACACGCTAGTATTGGGCTGAAATATCATAAAGGAAGATTCGGATGGTATAAATGGCACTGATGCACAGCGGATAGCCACGAAGCCGAAGAAGTCTCCCAGACGTCAATGTCCCACAGGAATGGCTCTTACCAGACATGTCCTGGAGTTCAGTACAACTCAGATTAGAGGCTGCACATAATTACAAACCCTCGACAGAGCAGTCTATGCAACGAATATATGGTCCAAAACCGAAACTGTGACAAATATCCTACACTGAGGAATTTTTGTCCTGTTCCTAGTTGTACCTTTTAAAAAAACGTACAGAAGGGGTAGGACAGCTATAATGTCATTCCATTCAAAAAATTCCCTTCACCTCTGCCCGAAAGCTGAAACAGTACAGTCATTAAACTCTGGGTTCTCTGGGAATTTTACTCATTTTTCCGTTGCCATGTATCAACTTTACCCAACCTTGCTGACGTGTCACCGAAAATGCAAATGAAGAGGAAGGATCTTTAGAAAAGGTTCATTAATTCGTTCACGCAATCCATTCGTTTCTGAATAGAAAATCAATGCTTTTTTTTCTGGGTAATGGGAATCGTCATTGGAGCATGTCTGCGGAGAAATGCCTTCTCTTCGCCTGTGAAATGTGAAACAAAAACTCTGATAAGCGACAGCTCAAAATAGAAATCATGCTCGTCATCCGTTCTTATCTCCGTCTAATAATGAGTCTGAATATAATACTTGAATAAAGGTGCACTAAGATAAGTGAATAGCAAACAAATGAGTAAATATTTTGATAATACACGTGTAAAGTGGCCTAGGTGGTGTAGTGGAAAGCAACGCTCTATCGCATTCATGGTCTGAAGTGATTCTGACACCTGTTTGGCGTGGAACAATATCTTTTCTTACATGCGCCCCCTGAATCGATCCCTGCTTAGGTTAACTAAGCCTTATATCACCCCAGGGTCGGTCAAGTGACACTAGACTCGTCTAGGAAGATAAAAGCGGTGACTTGTACATCGGATGGCCACCGCAAGTCGTTGAAGAGACCGCAGACCGATTCAAAAAACGCCACTATGATTGAGACGAATGGAAATTAAATACGGGGCGCATGTAAGAAAAGATATTGTTCCACGCCAAACAGGTGTCAGAAAAAACAGTTCAGTAAAGGAATAGATGAAATTTCTGTAGGATGGAGTCGATCTAACCAGGATCGTGATGGGATGAGAAATTTTCTCGGAAGCGTTCCATCATGGCAGTACAGAATTCGGACCATACGGTCTCAATTGGACTGAAAAAAACAACTGTTTCGAAATATGCATACTGTATACGTCAAGTGCCTGTTTCCAAAAACTGAGCTCACTTTGCAACATGAAAAGCTGCCAGTCACGCTACTGAGTGCCAAGAAATCCATCAGTTTCTCTTCAGCTAACTTCCAGGAAATTCCTTGACTAGCAAGTACGTCGAATTGATTAATAAGAAAACATTCAATTTGACTGCACCTGACCGCTTTTCTCCAATCAATTAGAAGCAGACACAATATGAAGGACAGGTAAAGGGAAAGCGGGAAGGTAAAGACAATAAACATCGACAGCCAACCGAAATCTCTCGGTTAGGGTAGAGCATATGAAAGCCANATTCGCTGTATAAGTCAAACATAAGCTTGAGAACCCACATGAATTCGAATGAAACCAAATTCTTGGCATATTCAGAAGCCTGACTGACGAACATCGCACGCTTCTAATATACCTCGGTTGCTTGCAGGAAAGGGGTTCTCAAGGGTCACAACCAAGCGACCAGAGTAAAGTCCTCCTGACCATTTTCCTGACTTTTGAGACGGAGCATGAGCAATACATTTCATTCAACCTGATGAAGATTAGCACGAAAGTGGACAATGGAAACATTTGCGTTATCTAATCACCGCTCTCTATGAAAGCAATACGAGAAAAGCCAGGTCATTGCCTGGAGCGTAATGCTGGCTTTAGTATGCTCAGGATTAGACACATTTTTTGATTTCGGCCTGAGCATAAGAACTTCAGGCTGAGCGACCTATAATAAATTAGAAAAAAAGGAAAGATTCAGAAGAATTGTTTTTTATCAATACTACGCTATCAAGTGAGGGACTCATGATTTGTCTCTAACTCCTGCTAGAGTTCGCAGCAGAACACTCTTGGGATGAAAATGGATATAGAAAGAGAAGTGGAAATAGGCTGTGCAGTATCTATCTCGTTATCCTTAAATCCGCTCATGAATCGACCAGAAAGATAGCTATTCGGGCTGAGCTAGCTATTGCACCTCGCTAAAACGAACCATATCAGCTATCGTCGTCTACGGCGACGATCCCCACAACTATCTCGTCATCTCCTGTCTGAGACGATTCTCCCTAACTTAGCCCACGTCCCTAAATGATACGGGGTCAAGCGGGACCACCAAAAAGCGTGGTCCCCACTTCTACCTCTAACAACGTCAAGGGCAAGACGTAGGTTGTATTATTAGATAAAGTATTATTAGCCATTATTCTACGTTTTCATTGCGGTAACGTCCGCACTTATTACATTACTTGTTGTATTTTTACTCCGTTACCATCGGAGTTATAAGAAAACCACTGAACCACCAGCACATCAGCCTTTATTGGCGTGGCGCTACTTCTCCCCGGATTTCANAGGGTAGAGCATATGAAAGCCACGTAAAGGGAAAGCGGGCAGGTATAGGCAATAAACATCGCCAGCCAACCGAAAAGTGCTGCTACAACACGTCTTGTCGAAGGAAGCAAGTCTGGATCTATTCCTGTATGGACCAATCAGGTAACTCAACCAAAATCGAAAGGGATGAGGGTAAAAATGCTGGTCTGAAAGTGCTAGCCTTTTCGATTCGCTGTATAAGTCAAACATAAGCTTGAGAACCCACATGAATTCGAATGAAACCAAATTCTTGGCATATTCAGAAGCCTGACTGACGAACGTCGAACGCTCCTAATATACCTCGGTTGCTTGGGGTTATGAAGGGTCACAACCAAGCGACCAGAGTAAAGCCCTCCTGACAATTTTCCTGTTTTTTTGAGACGGAGCATGAGAAATGCATTTCATTCAACCTGATGAAGATTCGCTCTCTGTGAAACCAATTCGAGAAAAGCCAGGCCATTGCCTGGGGCGCAATGCTGGCTTCAATGCTGGCTGAGCGACCTATACTAAATTAAAAAATAAAGTAAGATTCAGAAGAATTGTTTTATCAATCATTACTACGCTATTAAATAAGGGACTCAATATTTGTTCCTATCTCCTGCTAGAGTTCGTAGCAGAACAGTCTTGGGTTGAAAATGGATATAGAAGGAGAAGGAGAAATGGGCAGTGCCGCTATCTCACCCGTTATCCCTTAATCCGCCCTTGAATCGACCAGAAGAGATAGCTATTCGGACTGGGCTAGCTATCGCACCTCGCTAAAACGAACCATATCAGCCTTTATTGGCGTGGCCCTACTTCTCCCCGGATTCCAACGGTAAACGGCAGTGATTCCGCGCCGACTACCTTGTTCTTCTACCGAAAATTCAAACTTTTTCCATCATAGCAAGCGCAAACGGGTGCGGCGAGCCCGACGCGATTTTTGAGGAGAAGTTACCAAACTCGAAGTTAGGCTACGAGGGAGAAAAAGCACATCAAACTGCGCAACAGTCCTCATTTTTACAAGTCATCGTTCATATCGTAAGTTGTGCTCTTTTCGTATTCACGCAGGCGAAAGAAGAGAGCTCAACTTACTACATTATGTTATTCACATTATTTTTAAAACTGGTTCTAAGGATTCCTTCATCTGGTGAATCATTAATGCGCGAAAAAAGTTACATAAAAGGATATTGGGACGAATTGTCCAAAGGTGGGCCATTACCTACACTAGCTACAGCAACCGACCAGCGGGGGACGGTCACCTCGTGCGTCCGAGGACGCGCGGCGAAGTTCGTGACATCTTAGGACGCACGTAGTGCCACATACCCGTTCGACACGAGTCGAGTTTTGTGGGAGGTCTAAGACTTGATTGGACGAGTTTCCTTACGAGGTACATAGGGCATAATTTTGTTGCTTATGCAAATATGCTATTTTATGGGTTACGGATGAAAGGGGAGTAAATGGGCCATGCATTCGGCTTTGACTCAGAATCCTAGAGGTGGTTATCCACCATATGCAATAGTTTATCAGGCCTAACCGAGGTGCAGGGGTATGTCCTCAGCCAGCCATGCCATCGTGCCAAATTGGCCCAGACGAGATTACCTCGTGGAAGTAATTCTTCGGTCATGCGCTATCTATCACTCTCTACGTTCAAGGATGTAAGTGCTTCACAATCGATCGCTTTCCCCATGGGTAACCAAGAACACAAGAAATCGATGAATGCCCACATGCATGTTCAAAGAAGTATAGAAAAATAGGTGTAAGTGACAGGGCTCGAAAATGAGTGCGGGCCCAGAAAAAAAGAGAAACTGAGGAGAGCTGCCAAGACCCATGAAAAAGGTTCCTATCGTTGTGACTGGTTTCCAATTTCAGTCGTTTCCAGTTTCCTAATTCAAATTGTCTCCTTGCGAATGGTATCCCAGAGATGAGCAAACGATCGTGTTGTCCACTTCAAATGCAATATGGGTTAAAAATATCATTGCCGCCTGAAAATTGGGCCGAAGTTTTAGAAAAACTTTGTGTGACTTAGGGGTTTCACTTCAATGCAAGGGCAAGTTTGAGTTGAGCATCACATGGTGGGCATCCCAATTATTTACGCTGAGCCATATACTTTTCCTGTTCTAAGTTTCAATTGCATAAAGAGAGGTCTGGAAATCGTCGAAGTCGGAGAAGTTCAGATAATCATAAGCTGTTTTAGACCCTCAACCTCTAAAAGGTTAATGGTTACAAACAAGTTAATTTTAAAAAATCGTAGATTTCTGAAAAAATGGAGCCTGGTGGACAACACCCTTATTGTATAAGACTTTGGAATGTCTGCCTACATATGGGTTCCTGTACTTGAACTGAAAAGATCGCTCCTGATGCAGAGGATGGGCAATGTGCTTGGAAACATGACCCAACTCAATTTCCCCGCCATCGCCTCCGAGCGTCCAGCGATGTGATGGGTGCTCGGAGGCGGCAGTAGTGGAGGGCCAGTGTAAAGGATGGCCACTGAGGATGTATACAAAATCAATCAAAAAGGAAAATAATTTTTTACTTTTTGAATCCTCCTTATCAAATCTTCTGCACCAAGCATTGGCAGTGTGGTTGTCATCATTGCCGTGAAAGAATTGCCACATACAAAAGAGCCTTTGGTCTGCATTTGCAGATAGAATGAGCTCAATATCATAGCGTCTTGTACGGAGCCCCTACCCCCTCCTTCAAGAGAGATCGTCAGGGCAACTTATATTGGCACTTATGAACTTCTTGTCGTGATTACATTCCAAAATATCAATTATTCTAAAGCTATCAGGAACTTTTCAGCAAGAAATAGGCTATTAGGCAAATATAGCAACTCATCAGCATTTCTTTTAAGTACAGCTTCCCTAGCTGAATCTCCCACGGAAATGCGTTTTATGAGGAGGACATGGCTGATTTCTGGTTGGAGTTTCTTATGCTCGAGCCTGAAGAGGAAGTGACAGGAAGAGGCATTTCCTGAGATAGGAATTGGCTAATCCTGACTAATAGTGAATGAATCAGGGAAGAATATAAATGGGTAAGGAACGAATGGGAAGTTTGTTCGTCGCATCGTTTCCTCACAGAAACCACCTTGTTCAAGCTCCCGAGGCTCTTCGATGCGGACAAGCTCAGCACAGAAGAAATTGGGTTACAGAAAAGAAAAAAGTGAAAATTCTATCAAAAATTATCAAGAGCATCGGAAATGCGAAAACACCTATGGGAAGAAGGGATGAAGTACCTAATTGAATGATAAACAGAATTCACATAAAACCTCTTGAATATCATCTTTACAACGTCAGCTGAAGGCATAAAATACTCTCATCTGACAAACGGACAGTCTGATCATTGCACAGCCTCATAGGCTAAATCCACCGAGGGGCGTATCCTGTCTGTCAGTAAGACTCAGAGCATAGCTTTAAGTTAGATGTTGGTACGTTGTCCTCCATGCTGAGACGGTTTTTAGGAAATCAAATTATTTGCGGAATATTAAACAACCATTTGGGCTATGCACGGTAAGGAGGGTTCAGTCACATGTCCACGACCGCTCACTTACGATGGTATTAGAGGGTGGTGTGTCTGATAGTGAAACTAAGATGGTTCTCTGCGAATATGAACACCTCTGAAGCCGCTTTGCAGGTGTCTCGCTCGACCCAATTCACAGCGCTTCCCTCTCAGTGCCTACGTGACTTATTGCAGACTGACAGACAGAACGGCAGCATACAAACAAACACACAAAGTTAATTGTATTTATAAGTATATTTATATGCGAAGGTTAAAGGACAAAGTTCCTTCGCATCGATCACCCCATCAGAAAGATACGCTCCGCGTCTGACTCCCAGTTAGAATCATAATGGCGGATAAAATGCGTATGAGGCCTATACAATGACTTGCGGTAGCCAGCCGATGCACCAGTCAGTGGGTTTTCCTTCCCAGACGAGCCTGTTACCAATCAGGCGAACCCGGAGAGATGGAAAGCCTAAGATCTATATAGGTTGGGGGATTAGAATGGAGGAGGTGATGCAGTGCTAAGTGACGCACTATTACAGGCAGGCCCGGAAATCGAATCTCGACTTTATACTTAATAGCAGGCCAACAAAGCTCCATCCCTCGATTGATTGGTTCCAGACTCGTTGGAGAGGATAAAAGCTCTAAGTGCACATCACCATCACCACCGACAACATTCAAACGCCTCTACGGTTCTGAGTGGAAGTCGAATGTGCAGAGCGTATCCTATAAAGGAAATTGATCAAAGCAGAAGGACTTCAAACTTTTATACTACGATCAATCGGATTCGTCATCCGAACAACCCTGCCCTGCAGCTATCACAGATCATCACAAACACATTCAAGCATCTCTACAAACGTAAATGAATGCCTGGTGCATGGCGTATCCACACCTCACATTTTATTCTTCCATGCTCAATCACCGTAATAGGAAGTTAAGCAAAATATACGCGCAAAGCAGCTAGCGTAGGTGGGATGCCCTCACAAACATCAACGGAAGAACAGTACGTAGTGGCTTGTGATATAGGTCATTAGGTCCAGCCCTTTTCCCATTACACGTCATTTTTTGCTAAAACCAATCAGTACAGTGACTGGATCGCTTTACTCCATCTGTGTCCGAACGAATTACCGCCTTCTCAGCTTGGCTCCGCCCTTCGTCGCCAAGAAGGCGTGGTCGTGTCTCCAGAAGGCGCTGCGTGCCAACGTGACTCGTCGACAGCGCTACTCACGCAACATGCATTCTACCACCTTCTTCGTCCTTCTGTTCACCGTTGTGGCCTGTATCTCCTACAGTTATTCGCAACCTTGTACAACGGCTGGATGTGAAGAGGCTGTCGCCGGCGACATTGGGCTACCGAGCGAATACAGACGTGAGTTCAAAGCCTTACCACTACTAAACCGGCGATTACCCCAACTTTAATTTAAAACAAGCCATAAATTCACCATCTGCCTCAGTTCAGTCTCAAGCCTACCGTCCCCTTCTTCCCACATTTTCTGAAACTAACGGACTCAAGGTAGTGGGAGTTACGCGGAGCAAAGAAGCCTGGAAGATTTCTTCGCCGAATTTCGCGATCGGGACCAAACAGATTCAATCCAAGCTTCAGAAGACAAAAAGCCTCTTACGAACCCATTAGCTGCTCATCATCCCAGTGCAGTATATCCTCCATTAGTCCGGCTCCATTAGATCTCTGATGTCGATTGAACCCTTACTCGATAGAAAGCTGAGCTCACAAAGAACACACTGGTTTTCCTCGTTCTTTCCTACGGATAGTAGGACTGACTTGTTACTTTCGCAGTATTACAATACTGCTGGGCAAAGCGTCTGACCAACAGCCTTCAATGGAGACAATAAAGTCCCTGGAAGTACAGCAGGCCAACCCACGCTTATCCTATGAATATTAGTAACGCCAAGCAACCTGTTTGGCAGTTTCCCCTGGAAGTACAGCAGGCCAACCCACGCTTATCCTATGAATATTAGTAACGCCAAGCAACCTGTTTGGCAGTTTCTTTGACTTTGGCTCTTTGGCTTTTGACTTAACCAAAAGACGACGGCTTTCTTCTGATGTTTACGAGTAATCTTTACTCATATGCAACTTTATTTGGATTAGCCATTCAACCCATTGTTAGAAGGAGGTTTCAAATTGGGCCACTGTTGGGATCTGAGCAACCAACTTCAGTTGACGATTGGATGCAATTAGCGGCTGACCATTTCTTTCAAGGAACCTAAAAAGTGATAGCAAACGAATTCGAATTCGTGAAAATTTCTGGTCTTCAGTTACAGCTTTCTTGCCACTATCCAGAGGTCCAGAGATGCTAAGCCAAAGCAGATTAAATCTGCCTGTTGACAAAACTCGCGGTATCAAAGTCAAGTAACCCCTGTACAGCACGGAAAACGAATCTCATTGTCAGTTCTGATATTGCCCGTTCGAGCTGAACCCTCTTTCTCTTTGAGTAGATTGACTAGCTCTGGACTGTTTGGCTCGAAAAAGAGGTTGATAGAGGTCAGTAGGTTATCGCAAACCACTTTCATTTCAACCACTCAATCAGAAGCCGCTACAATCCCAAGGGAAGTCGAGAACGTTTCTTTCCAGTCTCCAACAAGTAACGGACACAAGAAACCCCAAGAATTTGAATCAGCAGAACCAGAGGGACCACTAACTTTCTTTACTTCATTGGTTTTGGCTTTGTACGATCTGCTCACCAAATCCCTCATAAAAGGACAACCTCGGAAGAAAATGACTTCATGGGGGAAAGGACCCGGTCATACGAATTCTAACGCTGACGATTCTGGACAAACTATAGGAACAATGAAAAGCACCCTTCACTTGTGTACCCTCTTCCACGACCTCCTTACGGACATCCCAATGAGTAAGTCCTTCATCCTTCACATCTTCGACTGAAACGACTCTGTTGCTCCAATTCTTTTGCAAGCTCATAAAGAAGAACCCGAAACTTGTATATTAGGTCTACTACACAGGGCTTTAGCATGAGAGGGACAAAACCTAGACCTCAGCATGGGGTAAGGAGTAGGAACTTAACAAAGTAGCAGAGTCACCCCCACGATCCTGCCAACAGATCCTATTACTAAATCGACACTATTAACAGCGAACTACTTCCATATCCTGAACGCCAATGCCTCGCTTTGGTTTGTGCCTTTTATTATCAAAGCGCAGTTATAAAACCCAAAAAAAGTCCCAATAAAAACCTCAAATCCAATCAGAGCTTGTGAAGAGAAAATTTCCAAACTCGGAAATCCACGATGATCGGTTCAAACAAATTCGATTTCATTACTAGGTCACAACAATAAATAAATAAATAAATAAATAAATAAATAAACTTCTTTGAAAACCTACAGTCTGCTCGAGAACTGAGAACTGGAAGACTTATCCAGCCGACGAACTGATCTTAAACTGGTTTCTGAAGGAAAGTTGAAGAATGTGAATGCTCTCCAATGGCTTCTTCTACGAATGTTATTGCTGGGTTTCCCGCACAGAAATCCTTAACCTACGGTTTACTAACAATGATGAGCCCATATTACCTGAATGTCATCTTCCTTAAGTCCAATTAGATAATGAGGTTCCCAGAGTTTACAGTATATCATACATATCTAAGCACCTAGGAGGATGAAAAATGAGCCGTTCATTGGGAAGACATAACATAGTTTCAGTAGAAATTAATTGCTGTAGGATGTTGGATGTGGGTTACTGTAGTGGCATTTGAAAGCAGTAGTTCTTGGTTCATATCTGCTTGATATGAATGTTTATGCCGTTTAATCTCCTTTCTTACCTGAATTTCATAATTGGCAATAAGTGCAGGTGGTAAATGGGGCAATCGGGAAGCACTTTTTGCCACCATCTTACAATGGGTTCGATTCTGTCCTCCTGCTGGTTATGGTTTCCATTTCAGTGGTTATTTGATTGCTGCCAGGACTGTCTGAAAAAAGGGGAAATTGGTCGCCTTGAGAGTTGAATGTAAAACGGATTACTGGTAACTGGTAACTAACAAAAAAACTCCAAATCGAGCAGTGAACATCAATTCAGTAGATCCCTACAATTTCGAAATTTTGGAAGGGGCACAAGATACGGCTTATTCCGTGGATTTCACAAGGATATCTCTTTGTTTTGTTTAGAGCTCATGCCAAGTTGAGCCCTCTCTTTCGAATTTCAAAAAAAGTGACGGAGATATTTGTTTACATATAAAGACCCGAATGGGACAAAAAGCTACAAATCAAAAACTCCTTGGGAAATTGCCAACGGGCCCCTCCTAACAGCATCGGTTTTAGTTTCTGGTGGTATGAATACGGGACCATAGAAATATTTGATTCACTCTGGGTGAACTTCAAGTATTTCTTGCGCTGTTGTCTCCCTTTCTCTCCGACTTTGATCCTTCTCTGTCCTACATATGCTTATCTCATTCTTTTTCAAGACAGCCCTCTTTCTATTTCTCACGGCCACGAAATCAAATGAAACCGTAGAAGCTTTTCTATTCCCTGCTAAGATGGGGCTGATGGGAATGGGAGGCCATTCTCACCAAATGACTGATGGTTCATAGATCGACTCCCAAACCTATAAGGGATATTGCCCAAACCAGCTGATCACCTTCTCTTCTCTCCTTCAAATAACCCATTCAAAAGATAAAATGCTGAATTACTAGCTTGTACATTACCTAGCGTCCCTGATAACTGCACAGCTCACTTAACATTCCGAGTGTTACTGCGGTGCTGAATGGAAGTCATATGCGCGGCGCATCAAAAAACGAGCCAACCATCGAGAAGTACTTCCCTCTTGCTATCACATTGTTGGAAATCGGGCTTTGAAGGTAGGCTTCATCTGCCCACATAGTAAGGGCCTGCCGTGCCCTAGTATTTCGAGACCTTTTTGAAATCATGGCACGTCATGTGGCCTGGGACCCTTCCGAGTTGCAACCGATCTGATCCATATAAAAGCTCTTCACGATGTGCTTTGCTCCCAATAAGGCTCTTCAGGTGTGTTGACTTATTTGCGTAACTGCCTCGAACGAGAAGCTGACAGAGCCAAATGCGAGATCGTTAAAAGGGCTATGCCAAAAAGTTAGGGCCACTGAGCCGTTTTACGAGGCTGTACGTTAATCTCATGCAAGCAAGTCCCCTTTCATAACCATGAAGGGATGTCCAGAAGTTCGGTGAAGCACCACCTGTGACCGTTATACCAAATGAGGAGTATAAAAGGTGGTCGCATAGTGCTAGAGAAGATAAAGCTTCCCCTTCACGACTTACTGCCAGCGGGTGGATATTTATGGTGAATTGGAAGAGGGTCAGAGAGTCAGGAACACACGATCGGGACCTATTTGACCCCACATTCGACTTGGCTTGGATGGCCTAAGCGGATACCCATCCGGGTTTCGAACCCTTGACCATGCATGTGTGATAGTGAGCCACTTACCACTATTCCACCTCTCTCACTTGAATTGGTACAGGCGCTAGAATTAGAAGCAAAGCGTGGTAGGGAGGTAAGAAACGAATGTCACATTTTTTATCCGGATAATGCGCAATAAAAAGAGGAAATCCTCTAAAAACTAGTATATTAATTAATTCCTGAGAAGGTACCGAAAATTGGAACTTTCTGCCAGGCAATCACGAAAAGTCCCTTCCGACCCATTTCACTTCGACTGGCAAAGAGTAGGTGCATCTAACCAGTAAGACACGATGCTCATGCACTCGGCTAATAGTCCATCCTATTGTATAGCAGAATAAGAGGATTTTCCCGAAATGCTGTTATTCTGTAAACTGATTTGACGTGACGTCTGAAGGTACGACCACGCTAATCAATCAGCCGTAATATCAACAAACATGAGTATTGGGGTATGTTTCCTTCCGAATATTTAACTTGCAGCTGGACCAGATAATGGCTCGAGGACATCAACGACATAGCACAAAACTGCCAAAAAAACCTCGTCATATTGAATTCAAGGCAGAGAGGAAATAGGCAAAAAATTCGAATAACTATAAGAGACCGAAAACCTGATTTAACAATAAGATGGCTGTCATGTGACGGTATAGCTGTAGCTGGTTGCAACCATATGGTTTGAAAGAGCACCTTCTCTCTTCCTCCCTAGATCATTTGGTCATGATCCCCTTCGAACCATACACATAAATGAATGACAATGTGTCATTACAATCGAACAGGATGTTCTTTAGAAAATTTCATGAGATAAAAACCAGTTTAGGTGAAAGTTATGATGACTATTAGCTTAGGGATATTCTCACTGCTTTCCAAACAGTGAAAACATCCCTTAATCTATGCGCTAACAAGTAAAGACGTCCGATAGGTCATACTTTCGGGAAGGCTACTCTGAACATCGGAGAAAAAAAAAGAATTTTCAAGAGAAGGTGGTCGATAAATGGGCATTACCGATACTCTTCTATTGTTGCAAGATGTTCGAGGAAGTTCGTAAGCTAAGAAGTATGAAACTAAGGGTAAGCTGTTTGCGTGCGGCATGGGCGGCCGGTACGAATGATGCAACCTCTACAGCTTCTGCAACGCCGTGGGAACTTGTCCACCTTTGGGCATACACATCGGTCGAGTCGATGTTGGGACCCTTACCACGCCCTAACTAAGCCGTTTTTCGGCCCTACGGGTTTTCGAACCATGTTATCCTTGCGAATCGCAGGTTCATCAGGTTCATCCTAGGGAGGAATCTCAAGAACCATTTTTCTCTTGAGCTGTGCCTTCAAAGAGAGGTGGCTTCTTCGAAGTTTAATGTATCCATCCATCACGTTAGAGGGGTGACTGCATTTAATTTAATTTCATTCCAATTCATTTTTCACCGGTAGTTTCAACCGCTCTTATCCATGGAATTTTAGGGTAATTAGCAAGGAATTGGCAAAAATCATCGTTTTTGAGGAGAAAATCATCACCCCCGAGTCTTCCTTCAGAACGACACCCGTAGGCCCCGCCATACTCAGATTCCTCGTTCCAGTAAAATTTTATAGAGCGAGCTAAGCCCTCGTTGTTGTGGTTGTTCGAAGACTACATAGTTTCTTCGATGCGCATCGTAAAATATGCTACTCTGGTCGGTCACGATGGGTTTAATAAACATTTGCGTGATCTGGGATGGATAACACGCATCACCTCATAACTGCCACATTCCCATGCGCTCCCATCACTCACGTTCAACGTTTGCAACAGCCATGACAATCTGTTCCTAATTGAGATGGCGGGAATTTGAATACACCCTGACCTAATCATAAGACTATTTTCCTTCTCTGGATTCTTTTGAATAGAAAATGAGAGTAGGCTTTGGGATAGGGTAATCGAAAAGAAAAAGGAAAAAGCTGATGCGATTATTTAAAGAACTGAATAACTTGACTCAGGCACCTTGTGGAGTCAATGTGTGGTTCCATTTGGGATTTCAAAATTTTTGTAATAATTTCAATGTCTGCTACGGAAATTGCGAAAGATTTCGAGCATTTTCCGCATCTCAATGCTGTTAGTAGGAAAACCGCTTCAGGTATTGGAGAATGGAAGGAAGTGCGAAGGTAAAAATGGAAGAAGTAAATAATAGGATAATGGGTTTCCCCTGTGCAAGCGGCCCGCGGAAGAATTCTCTCAACTCTGAAGGGTATCCCTCCGATTCATCCTAATTCCTCTCTTCCCTCAAAAGCAATAGAGAAATTCTCAAAGCAAGAGAGGAGTTGGAGTTCTCTCAACTCTGGGCTGTTCTGACTGGTCTCAACTAAGGCCTTCCATTTACTTCACAAGTCTTAGACAGAGAAGAGGACAAAACGGCGGAAACGAAATTTTAGCTGGCTTAATGAACTGGTGACCACTTCATATTTTTTTGAACCCTCCAAAAAAGAATGGATAAAATTTAAATTCACCATGGCCGCGTTTCACTACATCGCCCTCCCAGCTCACCAGACTTCGAGTATAAAGCTTACAAACTGCAAAGGATTGGAATGAAAGCTTACGAACTGCAAAGGATTGGAATGAAAGAGATCTTTGACTATTCTGCAGAGCGAGTTTGCGTCGAAACGTCATTTAGTGGATTCGTAGAGGATTGAAATAACGGGAGATCTGTGACTATTCCATAGCGGGAGGATGCGAACCGCCAATTAGTGGGTCCCATAATCCCTGAGGCAACCCGAACGCCTTTATAGCGTTGCAGATCGACAATAATGGATTGTTGCATGACCGTACTCATTATTACTGCATCTCTTTCACATATTGTATGGGATACCTCCCCATAAAGGACATCAAGGAATCGCAGCTGACGGCCATTACTTTCATTATGCACTGAGTAATTAAAGGGTAGGAAAGGGTGCGTTTATCTTGGTGGTAAGTTGCTATTTATCAGCAAATCCTGATGTCGTTAGACAGAGAGCCTTTCAAAGAGATCAAGAATCTCAATATGAGTCATGATCATTGATTTCCGGGCCTTTTCCTGGCTTCTTCTGAGTCTTCACCCGTTTTAATCACAAAATAATGGGGGATAGAATAGGGATGGGGGATAGAGCGCTGCGTGTTGAAAGCTTCCTTATTGGTGAGCCAAAGTGATCCCTTTCCACTCGGAATCGCTTTGGCACGGTTGGTCTATTAATTTTTTTACAACTGAAGAGGGGCAAAAGGTTCGATTCCACAAGACTTCCACCAAAACTATATCCCTTCAGTGTTAAGAACGCTTGGATGGAATACGTCCGTACCGTTCCTTTGGCTGTAGTTGTACCGGGGATTAGGATTGACTGCCGACTGAGTATTTTGAACTATCAAACTTTCAGTTTTCATTCCTTGTTGCTTCGAGTACACTACGGCCATACTCGTCGAATAGCTGCTGATGTCGTCATATGCCGTAGTGGTCTTTATAGAACGAATAAACCGCCTCCGACAAATCCCATGATCATTAAGTGAATGTGAGAGACTCCAATTAACATGCCGAGACTTCATACGTAATACAACAAAAGGTATAAAAAGCGTAAAAACGACTGTCTGACGTTTTCAAATCTTCTGCATGACTTGTATTGATTGAGTTGGAAGAGTAGGGTACTGCTTAAACAAGTCTCTTTCAATTGAGGTCACACCTCATTAGGCCTAGCGCAAAACCGTTCCCAGCCTTTGAGAAATTTCGAGGAACTAGAACTATTAGACCAAAAGACCAAAAGTAAACTCAGTAATCTGCGATTAAGACTACCTGACTATTTGAATGGATAGGGGACATTACAAAGTCTGTTCAGATTATCTAGACATGGGGTTCTGCTGCTTCACATGCTGTAAAGTGGCATAGGTTGTCAATTCATCTTCCCACTAAAATGAAGGGCATTCCCTAGAGAGCGATCAGAAAAGCACAGGTAGCACTGAGAATTTCAAAAAGTATTTTCCGGTCATTTCCACTACATTATGATCTTATCAATGGCATCGTGACTCCCTCACTACAGGGCGGTAGTGACAGCACCCAACACTACATACTGCTTCTCCTCAACATTATTCCTTTTTATTATACTTGTACCGCAACCACATCCTGCGCTACCCATCTTCTACCCAGGTAGTTAGCTGTTTGAAGTGTTGGCATATCGATCCAACGCGATGCAGATTATAAAAAAAAACCTACCCGGATACCCTTCAGATAGCAGACAAAGGTACCGTAGTAGGTATTACAACATACCGTACTCTACCATCGCATACAGTAATCGATACTGATTCAGAGAAGCGTCACTACGACTTTGTACGATTTGGGCGAGCAGCGGGTCCAGAAAAGAAGGCCTCGTACGATTACATCCGATTTGGTAAACGAAGTCAAATTGATTCAGACGACTTGAATGCTCGATTCTCACCCTATCAATTCTTGTAAACATGGAATGTAGTCAACTTCTGATATCTGGATATTTTTCAAAAGAGAACATTACTTCTTCGCTCAATGTGATGTGGTTGTAATCCAAATTTCTCAATCCACTTGATTGATTGGTTGATTGACTGGTGTATGCATGAGTATGATCAATGAAGATCTCCTTGTTGGACTGTGTACCAGGAACCCCCCTACTCATTGCATCAGAATAGCTAAAAAGACTGTCGAATGGGTTGCTTTGATAATCCTTCTCTAAAAGCAGCTACAAATAGATTTCATGACGTATTCACTAGAAGCAAAGCTACCGTATAAGCAATTTCGCGACGGGACAGGTGCAAAATGACTTTTCACCTGTTGTTTTCAATTACATAGATTATTGCCTAGAAAATCATACTCCTTTTCACCATGACATGTAATATTTCATAAAGGTGACGAGAAGAAAGAATTTTCTAGGGGCCTAGGGTTAATAATGTTATTTTTTCTAGGAAATCCTTCCCACACATACATGAACTTACGCGGAATACCCGAGCTATCGGCTGACGAACATTTTCTTTCGGTTGTCCTAAGAGTTCATAAAAAGTTGTTGTAAAATACCCCTGATTTCCAATGTCGCAGCCGAACCAGTCCTGAACGAAACTTCAACTTATACGTATCCTCCCCTTTTACCTTACATTTATGCTTTTGATACAAAATTCGAAGTAAGGAGCATTTTAAAGGCACAGTTCACGATGAAAATGGCTGCTGAGATTTCCCCATAGTATGGATTCGAAGCTCCCACTTATACCATACCCGCCGTTATAAGTTTGAAAAACGTCACAATGGATAGGGCACAATAAGGTGCCAGAGATTGTATCGGATGAATGCCCCACCGATCGTGGACGAGTTTCAACGGCTTTGTAGAGGATGACTATTTCAAGAGGCTTCCATGTAGGATGTTCAAACAACTTGTCATAACCCATGACGACAGTGAAAACAAGTTTCGGACAACTTCGGATTGATGTAGTCACCTCTTCGAGCAAGGTAGCAAGTTATCCTCGTCTAAACACCACTTACATACCATTACCATCACGGTCATCTCGTACAATCTCCACCCCCACTACTTTTGAAAAGCCTTGAAATAGGCGGGTTTTCTCTCTTTCTTCGCCACCGATGTTCTCCTCTACATCAACACTTCCACTTTTCTACCTAAAAAGGGCTCCCCAAAATTATCGTGAACTGTGCCTTTAGTTCGCAAATGTGCAAGCACAGTTAGTCCTTCACTAATCCAGGGTCAGTGAGTAGGTAGCAGACTAACAGGCATGGATACTTGGATATTGGCTTCAGCTTCACAAAGCCTCTCTCAAACGGATATGTTTCTATATTTATAGACGAAAATCAAGGGGTATGGTGAAGCTGTGTCACTCTACATTGACCTCTTCGGTGGGATCGCTGATTAACTGGGCATTAAACAAAGTGAGAAAGTTTCGCGATGCCGCTGAAAAGCAATTCTCGTTAAGTGTTATGTTCTGTCATTTTGAAACTCAAATACTCACATTCACTAACCCCAATATGGATTTTCTCATGTGGAAGCTAAGTATACAGCAAAAGGGCGGAGGGGGTATAGTGGCAAGTGGTATTCTGTCATACATGCACGCATCTGAACCAGGGATCGAATTGTGCAGATCGACTTCCGCCTGCGTCATCATAACTCACTGATAAACTACATAGGCATTCGATCACATGGGATTCGAACTGCATCTACGATTCCGAATTGAATTTATCGCATCTGAGGAAGCATCTCAAAGATGGGGACTATAGCTGACGAAGACTTTATCCTTTATCTTGTAATCAGTACAAACTCGGATTCCCTAAACAATCCCACGAAACTAACAAGTGCCACTTTGAAAGACAATTTGGTTTATAGGTTTGCTACGTGTACCTAGGGTAACTTACCAGTGGTATCTGAAGCCGGTTTAGGTACCTGGCGCCTCTGTTTTAGTTAGACCGAAGCTTGAAGCTTGTTCGATTGGGATGATTTCCAAGCTTTGCCTTCGAGGCTTAGAGAAAGATGATGAAGCAGAAGCAGTTGCTTAAAAAACTTGTGCTTCTCTGGATAAAGCATAACACAGCCCGAACCAAGACTGACCGAAAGTCCAACATGGTCTCTCTGGTTTACCTTGGCATTGAACAGTACGGTCAGCAATTTCCAACCTTCCGAAACTCCAAGGATTTATGCTACCGTCTCACTCTCTGCACTCGCCCCTATCAAAGCGGTTCCATTCTTCTCAGACAGCCCGCCTACTGATTATTATTACAAGAAAGAAGTGAAACTCTAGATTTAAGGCCAGCCATGCGGAAAGTATATGCATGCAGCTAAGCGTTTGAGGGGATACAAAAGAACACCTGCGCTCATTTATATGAAATACGATAGCAAATGGTGTTTTTAGCAAAGAAATGTAGGGATTGAATCGCAAATTCATCAGCTTTTCACATGCACGAGTATACGTTTCGCCTTATCAGTTAGCATTACAATTGAATGAGTAATGCTTCATCAAAGGCATGGGGAATGTCTCGGTAACTCACCACCCTACAACACATTAAGATCGCAAAGGGTTCCGCCGATTCCAACATATCGATGACCAAAGGATATGGGATGAAGTCTTTGGGCATTAATCAATCCCGTCTAATGGAGCACCCCCACATTCGACTTCCATTCAAAATCGCAGTAGCGTATAGGATGCGTATGTGTCCTATACAATGACTTGCCGTAGCCAGCCGACGTGCAAGCCAGTGCATCTACACTCCCAGACGAGTCTGGTACCAACTAACCGACTTTGAAGAGCCTTGAGGACCAGCGTATTAACATGATTCGTCTGGGTATGAAGGCAAAACGAATCATGTTATAGTATTTTTCTGCTAACAAATTCTCTCTCTATTTCTCCCTTATTCCTTTCCCTTTTCTATGTCTATACTTCTTTTTATAGATTTTGCTTATATAACTTTAAATTTCTGAATACAGAAGACTTGGTCAGGCTGGACGGATATCGACCCAGGTTTTGAACTCGTAACCATGCGTATGAGATAGTGCGCCACTTCCCATTACTCCTCCCCATACATCGATGACTATGAAGGAAAATCAAGAGCTCGACCAGTTGAGAGTCAGGTATTACCTTAATTTCGCTCGCCTAAATATGTTCACTTGAAGATTTCTTTCAACTCTTGTAAACAAAAATTGACGGCCTATGTGCACGGGGGAAGGAACATCCACCCAGAACTGAATGGACGCGGCAAAGCGCGCGGCGAAATTCGTGGTGATTAAAACGACTCTGGCGCCTATCATTGGGGCACAAACTTGAAGTTAGATAGGTAAATAGCATCAGCTGACCCTACTTATCCAACCTACTTAAACCCGTGCCCCAATGATAGGCACCAAAGCCGTTTTAACACGTTGACGACAACGCGCGTTTGGGCATTTTTGGCGGCGTGGGACCGACCCAATATTTGCGGCCCGTCGACCGCGGGATTTNATGAAGATCTCCTTGTTGGACTGTGTACCAGGAACCCCTCTTTTCATTGCATCAGAATATCTAAAAAGCCTGTCGAATGGGTTGCTTTGATAATCCTTTTCTAAAAGCGGTTACAAATAGGTCTCATGACGTATTCACGCGAAGCAAAGCTACCGTATAAGCAATTTCCCGACGGGAC
>UZAF01016211.1:4420-47953 GCA_900617895.1 Haemonchus placei | reverse complement strand
GCTTCTTCAGTTGTACTTTTCAGTCGTAACTCCTTTCCTACTGGATCTAATCAAGCGAAATTTCAATATGTGTAGCATTGGTGTATTGTGAATATTTACCACTATCAACCTGCAATCTGATCCTGTTCCAGATATCCCAAAGGGCTTGAACTCAAAATCAATTTGAAATACGTAAGGTGGCCTTTCTGGAATTTACTTCCTCTTTGCCATGTCTAAAGTGTACGAGCACTAATGCCGAACGCAATAGAAGGAAAAACGCACATCAGGTGCGAATAACTACAGACGTCACTTCCTTTGCTTTCAACAAAGTCTGCTACCGCAACGAACACCTTCCTCTATCTGTAGATATTGCTGCTCAGTCAAATAGTATCGATTTGCTCCACTAATGAAAAAGTTATGAACGAAGAAGCGTAAGGGCGTTGGGCCGAAGACTTTTGAGTGTGTTAGTGTTTAGCGCGTTATATACACAGGATATATATAATAAGTAACACAGTAAGCAAGTAGCAGCAACTAACAGAATGAAGTAAACACACATTGAAACCCAACTGAGTCGTTTTGAGTAGTTCTGATATAATAGAATAGATTTGAGAAGTTATATACCAGTTAAAAGCCGCAAAGTAATGAAGACAGCACTATCTTTTTTCCTTGTTCATAAATAATGACGTTTGGTGACATTAAGGTCGAACCTTTGTTCGTAAATCTTCTTTCGTTCCGTTGTTGTCTATTAGAATCGTAGCCAACTCCATCTTTTTTCGTATCGGAAATTGGCTGGTAATTCTCGACAGTGCTTCCTCTTTTGTCAGATTGTCGCGTAACATCAGTCGATTCAGTTGGGTGTCGTCGTCACTGAAATAAGCGGGTTCAAGAATCTATACTGGATGAATTTTTGTAACTACCCCCTATCAATAGAAACGGTAGTTTGGAGAAGTATTCCGTCATCATACTTACCATTGAACTGCCCCTACATTTGATCTTCACAACACTCCAACAATGAATAGACGATGTTTTCTCCAGTTATACTGGGAGCAGCGACGCGCACGGTCGCGTCGCTTCTCGCATTGAATGTAAAGCTGGAGAGGACGTTGCGCGCCAAAAGAATTCCGATCACAATCTTAACCCAGACCCGGAAGAGATAGAAACAGAAACAGACCTACCACCAAACCACGATGACTGTCCAGAGAATTTTATGGTAGCCGGATTCGAAAAGAAGAGGTGTGTCGAGCACGATATAATGACTACCGAAGAGCAGATACTTGAGCATCTGTACGAACATCTCCCAACGAATAGCCGGATGCAAAATTGAATTCAGCTTTCGCCGTTTCTAAAAAGAGTCATTACCTTCAAAATTCACAAAAATGGAATGCGAAGAATTTCACGAGGAACATGCGCGCGGGAGCAGCGCGTGCTTGCGGGGTTGTAATTCTATTTTTGTTTCGCCCTTGAGTTTTGATTCAGTAAAGAATAGTAAGACTGACTGAAAGTAGGCCTTGCCATGAAAAGTAAACGCTCCCAACTGCAAATTTGGAGTAGTGGACGCGCACGTCGTCAAGTGTGGTGCATTATTTTGAACCCCGTTATGCTTGGTTTCTCAACCCGATTCTAGGAACATTCAAACTGACGTGAGGAGCTATGACTCGTTGCAGTAAAAAGTGCACATCTGTTGGTTTTCTCAGGAATTACAGTTATTCAATATAGTAGGCTAATTTTCAGTATTCAAGCTATCTCCATCAGTAGAAGGTGTACGAGAATAGTAAGGCGATAGAAGTTATTCGCAATAACAGTATGTTCCATTTCACCAGTTGGCTCTACATTGTAAGTCTTGGTGAGCGCAAGTTCCTTTTTAAGACTGACCGCTGAATCAGGTATTCCTAAAGAAGCCGTTGCCCCCATAACCTTCCGGGCCCCATTGAAACCATGACTACTTTAAATCAGAAGATCGCTGTCTTTTGCTTAGAACTCTTGGCTTTGGATGGGATTCGAAGGCGTTCTCCTGGACGAACGTCATTCTCCTACTTCTTACTCTACCGAAAAAAGTGCTCCCACCTGAATCCTAGCAGTATTTCGTCCGCAACCCATAAGGACGCAAAAGAAGGGATTTAGGTGGTGAATAAGGAAAAGGAGCACGACACCGAGGCAATGCGGGTACGGTCTCAATTCGCTACGCGGCTGAGCGACTTGTCCGTTACCCAGCAAACTTGTACTGACTTTATTGTCACGAACTGCAAAAAACCGTAGGAGAGGAGACGAAAAGTACCTCGACATCGTTGAAAACGACAGCAGCCATTTTTGGCCGATCAAGCATGCCACTTGAAGCATCGAAGAATTCATCACCAAATGCAGATCGAAGTTCCAAATAAGCTGGTCGTCCAGGTTCGACAACTGTAATATGGAATGCCCACGGGATGGGATAGCACTTCATTATTTGGTAAGTCCATCAAAAAGAGAAGGGAAACCATCTTCACTGCACACTACTATAGGGTCAAGGTATGTACTGTAACGCTTGAAGTGAAAGGGTTTAAAGGCTCACCGTCAAAGAAGAATCAAAAGAAACAAGTTGGAACCAAATATGAGGCTCTCGATTTGGCAGATGATTTCGTGATCCGATAAAAAAGCGAGGACGCGGGTTTTAAGTGCACCCTTGCTTAACTATACGACCTACTACACAAGCTTACCGATTTCAAGGACCTTCAGGCCACTCCAATGACGCGGCTGCCGCTGCTGTCCCCGTGAACTTACCAACTCTTATTTTACCAGTTGCATGCTTTTTCTAGCTGTGTTGCTGAAACCACTTACAACAAAATTAATTATTCACGTTACCATTTAGGTTTCTATGGCCTTTGTTTGAACCGAGATGAAGTCTGAAATGCTATTTAACTGGGCTTAATTATGAGTTCTTCTCCCGTAGCTATTGGTTTCTCTAACGATGAGGCCAGAATCTCTCTATTCAGAAACAGTTCCTAGAAGTCTCTTGGTTCCTGACAGTCATAAACAACATTATGTAAGCCGGAGGCACCACTTAAAGTCTAAGCATCGTGCAGCGAAACATTGTTTAACTACCATGCTTTCACTATCGGATTGTTCTTCTTCTAATTTAGATTCCATATCTTCTTCCAGATCACCTACTTCTTCTACAGTAGTTACTTGCTCTCCGTCGTCCGAATTCGCGCATTATCTGGATATCTGGTTCTCCTCCTTTCGCACTGCGGTGTCACAAGATGGTCGAGTGTATAGTATCGTCCATGTATTCTTCTATTCCAGCCATTGTATGTCCGTGTATACATTTGTTAGGGCGTAATATTTATTATGTAGAACATTTACGCGTGCTTTTCATTTTATTAATCAACTTAGTAAGTAGCGATAAGTAGTTGAAAAAAGGTTTTACACTCAAGCTTCCAAAAGCGCGCCTCAAGGGACAGCGCGGACATATGTGTACCGCGGTCGAAGCTGCCGACGTCTGTCCCACGCTGCCCAAATTGTCCAAACGTGCGTTGTCGTCCACGTGTTAAGGCTATAACAAAGGCGAAAGGCAGAAACATTTTCCGAATGAGGCTGTACTACCTCAGCTTAGGTTTTATCGCATGTCTTAGTACAGATTTGGCACCGGACCACATATGTCGACTTTTTTGATACTTGAATTCCTATCAGTTAGGTTGACTGCAAAGCAAGGAATAACTTTTCATAGTCACCCACTCCCTCCACGGTTTATACATATAACAGCCAGTATACAATCGCAATAGGTCCCTCTCTGACGTCATGTCGAGCCCTTAGAATGTTTTATTGGCAAGGCGAAAAGCAAGGGAAACTTACTTAAATCTCAATCGAAACATGGAGTCCTACCCAGAAGTCAACAATGTTTCTATGTTCAGGTACCCGTGTTTCGGTAGTATACTTATGTTTCAGGCCAAAAAAAAGCCACTTTAAGGGCTCGACACCTGCTCACTAATTATGACAATATCGAGACAAACAAGATGATATCAAGGGAAGTTTTTAGAGACAGAAATTTTCCTACCATTAACGGTTATGTGAGCAGAGGTTGTGTAATAGCAAGAGAGTGCACTATCTCATACACATGTCACGGGTTCGAACTAGGTCGCTGTCCCACTAGGCCAACCAAGCCTTCCATCCCTCATGGATCGATTATTAGGACCAGACTTGTCTGGGAAGAGTAAAAGCCCTGACACGTACTTTGGCTGGCCACTGCAAGTCATTATAGGTCACATGCGTATTCAATCCACCACTGCGATTCTGTATAGAGGTGGACTGCATGGGCCATCCTTCGGACAGGACCGACCGATTGACGCCCAGAGACATTATTCTTTTAATTGTATGTGGTGGCTAACTGCTTCCAAAGACTCCAACCTACAAGCGTGATAGAGTCGATTATGAACTCCTAAGAACCAATTACCAACTTTCTACCCATTCGTAGTAGAGCGACAAATCGTAAAGAAAGAAATTGGCCTGCACTTATCAATTCAAAATGATTTATCCATTTCTCACATCTGTTGGTAACAGTCAACCGAATTCGGAAAAGGAATACGATTTGGATCGAGTCATTCTCCTCAGTCCGAATACTTATCTTCTGCTAAATCCTACCTTAGCCTCAATATAATCTCTTCTCAGCACCAACCACTACACCCCAAATAGAAATCCTTCACCTCGACTATTTTCAAACGAATAAGAGTAACCTATACAGATTGTGCATAACCCCAACAACTTCACTATACAATCAAGAGATGCATTCTCTTCCTTGTTACTGTCGATATAGCTCACAGCTTTTTTTTTGGATTATACGTCCAAAATGGAACTGCGCAGGTAGTCCTATCAGAAGCAGGAATCACCATACACTGACTGGCTTAATGTTGAATAGGTTCTACTATGTAGACTAGTCCCAATGGTGAAATCCATTCGTTATAGTACCCCTTCTCCTCCCATTCTATCCACTCCAAAATGCAACTGACACCCTTTCATCTTACTCCACATAGTCTCTTGGTAACCTACACTTTACCTCTCAAGAAAGGGAACAATGCAACCTCACTAAACAACTGCGACTTCAGAATAGTTATTTCGCAACTTTGTAAGGGCCACCTGGAAAGAAACTTCTGGTAGCTACACTATCTCTGCTCTTTCGAGAGCCCTTGTCTGGGAGAACCAAGAAAAACATCCATCACACCTTGTCTAGCAATAAGATCAGCATCCACCACATGCATTCCATGATCACGAAACATTTCCGACACGGAGCTTTTGCCTGTAGCTATACCACCAGTCAAACCCACAATCACCATCTCTAAATCGTTGACCAACATAAACAAAAACCTTGGGGATTTCGCCTCCGACGTAACATGCATGCAAGTAACGGTTCACATCCGTCATGTGTAAAAAGGAATATACTATAAAATATTTGTTATATTCATTTTCTTCGCAACAATGTTCAAGAAATTCACTTTGTGATGAGGAAGACATACGAGGAAATTCAAGGATACAATAACATTCCTCTCATTTAAATTTCACCTCCATTAACTATACATATACATACAGACAGGAGGCGCACAAACGGTGAACCAGACACAGATACATTCGCTACATGGTTCACCCGCAAGGAAACAAGAAAAAAAGGGAAAAAATATGGAAAAATATACGGAACATCTGTTGCTGGTTGCTATGGATGAATTGAAATCAAAGGATAGAAAATAGTGTAGGTGTGTGTGGTAGGTAAAATACAAACATTTCAAAAAATATAAAAATTTTCCATTTGATAATCACTACGAGAGTTTTTTGGGTATCAGCGATTTTGGGAGGCATGAAGGCCATTTGAAATGCCATAGAAAAGAGGATTTGGAGTCTGGAGTATCAGAACGAAAACCACGGATCATCCACACGGAGATGGAGACGATCCGCAAGGCTTAAGGTATATTGTGAAACATATAACATAATAATATAGTAGTACAAAATGATTACAACAACTCATAATGAGGTAATTACGAGATGCTTCTTCATAGCAAGGCGAAAGCGAATTCCGCAGAGATTCGATTGAAGCATCCACGTGCGAACAATTTTTGTATGTATGTGTGTACGACAGATGAAACAGACGAATCAGCTGACTGACTGACTGATTGACAGACTGACTGACATTGCCTGACTGAATGGCATATCAGTTCAGGACCGCGGGTCACTTTCCCATGCCACCGGCTCCTTGTACCGAATTCGATCCACTTATGGGCGGCATCATGAAACGAGCCAATAGATTCGCCGTCGAATTGCCAGCCAAGTATTGTTGTTGACTATGTTGCGCTTGTGACAACAGAAATGATGTTATCAGAGGATCCTGAAAAGGTAGAAATCGCCCTTTGGGAATTACAACCCTAAAGACAATTCGAACATGATCAATTACCATTGCGTTCCCCGTGCCAAGCATCTGATTGCCCCTGCCAAGAAAACCGCCATTTATCAACGGGTTCAAAGCGGCCAGCCGTTCTGGACTGATGTTTGCGGTCAGTTCCGTAGAAACTACTGGGGCGGATGAAGTGGCGGGCATCAGCTGTGGTTGCGACGTCGACGGAGTGGTCAAAGTCGCTGACGAAGCTGTTGCTACCACAGGGGCAGAGGATATGCTGGTTGTTCTGAAATTATATCAAATCATAAAAAATAATTGGCATACTCAAGGCTTTGAAAGAACAAGAAGAATAATTAAAAAGTCAAATAACCAGTTTGTCATAAGTCTAAAGGTTGGGAGCTTCATTACCGAACATTAGCGGAAACCTTGAAACTATTTTTAGCCCCAATTTTATTGAACTAGTTGATTACAAGACTATATTTCGGTGTGAAGGCTAATCTCGCTTTCAAGAGCGGTGTTAGCAAGCAGGTCCTAAAAATATCCTGAAGAATCTTTCCTCAGCTAATTTCCGATGCGTGTTAAAACTCAGCAATGACATGCTCTGAAGCTTTAAGAATTAAACGCCAGATGTCCCTCGGGAGCAGGGGATAAAATTTATCTACTTAGAGCCAGAATTTTCAGATGGAAGCCACAAGTGCTCAGATTTTCAATTGAAAATAGCAAATAAATAACAATAGCGGTGAACTGCAATACTGCATTTTTGAAAAAGGGCAATACTGCATTTGAAAAAATGGTAAAACGATAACGAGAAGTAAACGAATAACTTGGAAAAAAAGAAATCTGAAACCCTGCCGAGTGATTGTCATTTAGCAACAACCCGAACTTAGTAGTGTGGATAACGGCCTTCCACACTAGGGCTTTCTCCCCAACTCCTATCCCAGAAACAGGTAACAACGCGAAAGAATAAAAATATAATCAAAAATTCAAAGGTCCAGAGGTAACTGAAGCATTTCAAATAGTTAAGTGAAATAAACGCATACCTTGAATACTTGCACCACGTTTAATGCCTACACAAAGGTGGCAGAACCACTTTAAATTCAATCCGGGACTCAGGAGATCGTAGCCCACCAAACAAGGAGTGCAGCTGGGTATGTAAACAAAACTCCGCCACTATCTACTGCTGAACAATTAAGGAGCTCTCCCGTAAGGAGAGGGGAAGTTTATTACTCTAAAACTTGTCATCTAATGATGAATGATCCACTGCACAAGATTTTTACTGCCCAATGTTTAAAGGCAACATTAAGGTAATGAAGAAAAGTGACGTCCACGTCCCGCCATTACCTGTAGGCGGACACGTCCGGAATCAGAAAAATGATGGCAAGAATAACGATGTCGGCTGAACGGTAAAAACTTTGGCAGTCTCTTACAGAAATGTCTCAAACAACAAAGTGAACTTCGAGATTTTGTAATTACAGTATCGACGATGACTAGGAATGGAACCAAGGAAATATTAGAAAAAAACGAAAAATAGAGAAATACGAACGAAGGAATAACAATCAAAACGATCTACAGCTGATAATTTGACCTAGAAAAGTCGAAAATTCTGGTCATAGCGAACAAGCCGAAATCGGAAAGCCTCAAGGAATCTTCGCTGCACAGAAGACTCCTTTTTCAATCAAGACGATAAGGAAAAAGAGGACTTCTAGTTTTGAGGGAGACGGGAAACCGTAGTCTGGAAGTGGAACAACACCCACGTATCTACTAATACAAAGGCGATTTTGCCACGAATCCAATTAGGCGAAGACCCACTCTCACCCACTTTCTCGATAATCAAGATCGGAAGCTTCTATTGACTAACATCTCGATTTGATTTTCTACACGAAAATTATGGAGTCCGAACTAAATAGCAGGTATATATCTCCAACGAAAGAATGCCAATAAATGGTTGATTTGAGCTCAACTACTCGCCAGCTATCGTCATGTATCGCCTATTTCGTCATGAAGCGTTAATGGGTATCGTTAAGCGACGGAAGGCTACCCCGAAAATTTCTTACAAAATATTCTAGGAGTTTTTTTTCAATATTTTCACAATCAACGTGTTAGATAGCTTGCTCCTCATGAAACACCTATGAAAATATCTCACCTGCTTTGAACGTGAGGAATGAAGCCTGCTCCACCATGCTGAGACGTGCCAAACGAGGAGGTAGACGGTACGGTTGAGGCTTGACTAGGTGGGCGACCGGTCGGACGAGGAGTTCCACTGGCTAGCGATCGCAGCTGAGTCAGCGAGTCTTCCACTCCAGCCGGCGGTACGGACGTCGATGCCACCACTATCGGAGAGTGATGTGGGCTAACAATGCTTGTCGGTACTGGTCCTTGCTGATGATGGTTTACCGAGGGCACTTGCTGCATAAGCTGCTGTTGTTGAATTTGTTGCTGCTGTTGTTGCTGTGCTTGCTGTTGTTGTTGTTGCTGCTGTTGCTGCTGTGCTTGCACTTGTGCCTGTTGCTGCTGTTGTTGCTGCTGCGAATGTCCACCAAGCGGTACGGATAACCGTGAGGTAAGCGCAATGAGATGTTCTCGCCGCCGATTCAATTGAACCAACTGTTCTTCGAGACGGATATTCTCAGATTTCAATTGATGCAAACAAGAGAGCAGCTGAGCTACATCGAACTGCGCTTGTGATATAAGAAACTGCGATCCTTGCTCCCATTGTCGCTCCAACAATTGCTCCATTGACGATGGAAGGGTCGAGTTTGACGGTCCCACATTGCCTTGAGGTCGAACAGCAGCTAATGGACTTGTGCCAATCAGAGTGGAAGCGGCAGGTTGGGCTGAAAATGACAAGTTTGCTAATTGCTAATCAGAACTCATCTCAAGTGCAACATTTCCAGAAAAGGAATATTTGCGATAGACAACAAACCGGTGACAATCGGCTGTTGCGAAACAACTGGCATGTCATGCGACGTTGACGGAGTAGCATTGGTTGTAACCATGCGACGGCTATCGGTGGTCACAGTTCGATCAGCGACTCTTTCTCGATGAAAATCGGAAACCGTTTCCGATACTATCGGGCCGACAAGATCACGTAATGCTTTTTCGCTTTTCGTCCGATGATTGGCTCGAGGACGTTTCGCTTTTTCCGGATATTCTGCTTTTGGCTCACGGCTTCTCTTCACTAAAAGGCAAAAATTCAGGTTTGGCAACGGAAAAAGCGGCCGCTGCTATTGAGAATGGCCTAGAATTTGTTGAAAAATGCTCAAGATCTTGCGGCTCTCACCTGTGGCTACTTTGGCAGTGGCAGGAGTAAGAGCACCGGACGAGATGATGGCCGAATCAACGACGATTTTCTCATCATGATGACCATTGGCGTCTGCCACATAGCCCGTTGTCACGCCTAACCTGTTGTGGTTCGTCAGTTCCGCAGCCTAAAAGGTCATTCAATATATCAAAATCGGGAATGTATGGGTAAAATCCTATTACTCATAGGTCTGTATCATGAATCTACCTGAACTACGGCGGCATTCACAAGGGCATTGAAATTGGCAGATGGAGGTCCATTGAGTGTATGATCTTGTTTGACAACCAACACAGCTCCACCCCCACTGGACAGTGGCGGTGTCGCATCCAGGGCGACCGACGACCTGCTCGAAGTTGTTAACGGCGGTGAGAAGTTATTGATCAAATGCGAATCTTCAGAGGATTGCGCAAGGCCGATCACCGTACCCACTTGCTCGGGCCTGAAAAACACTATCGCGATAAATGCCCCGTCAACCGGCTACACTGTAACATCATTGATCGAAAGGTAACAAAAGAAGGAAATTAAGCGAAAGACAATTCTGTTCAATCAACGATACAGATCCATATAAAGGTGTCCAAGTCAAACCGTTTTAATGATGACCTTGGGATAGGATCGACGAGCATATGCCCACTATTGTTGCTGTTCGGGGGCGTCGGCTCGTACGGCACAGAACTTTGCGACGACGACGACGGATGGGCCCGAATGCGACACGGTGGCACAACTTTTATAGCTGGATCGGCTGTCTGCAAGAACTATCATACTTAAGATGTCATAAAAATCTCTACAAACAACAAACAAGACCAATTGCTTTCCGATCATTAACGACAACAATAATTAGGTAGCTGTCACTACTGCACATATATGATCACAATCCTTGAGTAATGGATACATTAATCTTTGTCGCTATTTCCTACAACAACCATATCTGGAGCACTGCAGCCAAACTGCATTCAGAAACAAAGGTTCTAATAAAGAATTGGGATATCGTCTTTAGGAGGTGAGAACTCGTATAGTGAGAGCTTCAAACAACCGTCAGTACTGCTAACTCGCCAAGAAAGAACAGCTGGTTGGGTCAGCGGAAAGGATATCGTGGATCATTCTCAAGTAAATGAGATGGAAACTCAAACAAATTGAAAACAAAGTGTAACTATGACTAATCGCCTGTGAAAGAAGAAAGCCAGCGCAAAATTAACAAAAAGAGAGGATTTCAAGGGTGGTCGCAGCTGTGAGTGCCATCAAAACTAATAAAAAACCCGTAGGTTTCTTGAACCAACGTTCTAATGCATGTAAGCAACAGCTAAAGTTCGAAATAAGCTACGCTGAACCTTAAAAGGTACGGAAGAACAGCAGAGCATAATTGGGTGCTTTTCCGCATTGGATGCTAAGAACTACTGACGGGACAGTAGTCACTTGACCAGTAAAAAGTGAAAAGGGGACCCCAACTAAAGCATGGTAAAGCGTCCAGGTCCAAGAGGGATACAGGCGCAGTTGTAGAACCGATGATAGCGTTCATTAAACTTTATACTATTACTGGTTGATGTCATCAAAGAACATTTCTACATTGCCCTAACAGTATGAACGAGTTCCTAATGCAATTCCTAATCGTGATATGCGCCAGCGCGTCTCATGTCCCAAATTCGAGATTGATGTATGCAATATTAGCAGAACTGATGAACATGATAAATTGAACCACGGTATCAATTTGTCATCTACTTATTCTCTGAGAAGGTGTCAATAAACGTGATCGTCACACCAAAAGTCTCTCCGAGTTTATCACACAATTGCTGATGGGAAACAGGAGCATGCGATCAAGACGGAAAGGGTAAGAAGGGTTACGGTGAGATTTTAATCTTTACTCAACCTCACCCCATTTCTTCGCTTCAACTTATACTGACAACGCAAGGACATAGCATTCCGACTGATATCCCAGTTGTTCTTATTCAGATCGCATGAGTATGAAAATCTAGGAAAGACCAACTGCGACAGCCCTCAGAATCCATTCCCTAGAAACGTGCCCATGGATTCGACTACAGAAACATCGCACTGCTCATGCGCTCATAAATTCGGCTACCAAAAGGAGGGGAAAGGGAAGGGGGCGTGAAATTCGAGTATTCCAAAACATCTCTTAGCTGGTTGCCAAAAACGACACACGCTAATTCACTATTGGAAGCTGATGTCAAATTTATTTGGGGACGCTGCTTCTCCTGAAGAAGGGAAATAGCTCATCCTTCTCCTTCAATAACCTTTTCAATTCATGAAACCTATTCAGCACTATTGAAAGATCAAGCTTCAGCCAAACATAAAACCATGGCTCAATAAATCGGCTGAATTGATCGATTACAATATACTCCGTATGAACTATCAGCAGGGCGCACGTGAATGACGGAGCTGGTAATAGCGCATCCGTAGGGCAATTAAAAGTTCAGTGTACTGTAGGAGGGTGAATTAGACATACTCAACAAATAGCCCCATATCTAGAGCCATTCCTATAATACTCGCATGAAACTGTGAAACTGATTGCACTGAACTAGTGAGGCGATCTATGATATGGACTTCCCTCAAATTTTCTCAGGGTGCTTTTCATAGATAGTCTATCAAACGGCCTTCTTCTTTTGCCGACCAGAATTCCATGAAGTTCTTGCCACTCGGTCATCGACACCAAAATCTGTTCAGTAGAAAATGTTGGTCAAAGAATCCCTCATTGCTAACCACTTGACGAACACCTTCCCCTTCGCGAGTACTCGCGACCAAAAACTAGAGAAGTGGAGCCGCTGGGTCGGAGTGTTATCAGGTCGAAGCTTCGAGTCTTGAAGTTCGAAAATGACCAAAATGTTGCCATCCGTGGCAACGCAGCCTTCATCTTCTAATCTCTTATTAATCTCGCCCTGATATTCACTTAGGCCTAACTCATATGTCTCCCGATTGAAAACAATCGAACTGCAATGTTCCAAACTATAGGGAAAAATACGGGGTGAATCCGCCGTTTGATTAGTAAGTACTCGACGCAAATGCTTCCAAAAAACACAAGTCGACCAGGAATAGAAGTCACAACGGCAACCGGATCCCATGCTGAGCAAAGCTTTTATTTGAAACGAAGAACGAGAAACGATGTCATTTCATGAAACGGCAAAAACAAATTGTCGGACTGTCATCATACCGGAGCGTAGCTCAAAAAGTGCATCATTCAGGGAACAGCGACAAAGCGCAGTCGACGAGATGTGAAAATGACCGCACAAGAACGAAAAAGAATAACGTGAAAAGAGAGTCGACCAGGGGGATCGTTGAGGAGAGTGAGTCGATAAAGCGCAAACACCGCGAATGCGATGTCACACACAAACACAACTCGCGCTGGGCCACCATCACCAACGCCGACGAAGACTAGCCAGCCAATCAGTCCTCCCGATCGATCGATCAACAAACTCTACCACGTAGTGCCCCCCCCCCCCCCCCCCCCCCCCNCTCGATCGTAAAATGTGTCCGTGGTCGACTGGCGTGAGTGTGCTGGAACATCATCCAATTTTCACACTCAGCACGTACACTGTCCCTACATGATGGCGACCGATTTATCGGCGTAAATCGAACCGATGACGACGCTACCACAATCATCACCGGGTCACCAAGTAACGTTCTTGCGACAAAACTCGTACCACACAATTCAACCTAACTTAATCTCGTTCATTTATGAAAAACTCAAAGGCACAACATCCAGAAGTAAATCAAACCAAACCAAGCCGTTATCCAAGGCTGCCCAACAAATTGAGTGTGTCAAATATACGTAAACAAGTGGCCGCAGCCCTCCCCAACGACAAATATGTATCTGGCGGGCTTTACGAGTGACTGATGCACAACACCTATCGGCCCTGTTGCTACTGCTGCTGCCCCTACTCTCAATTCCACGTACGTCTATCTGCCTTATCGCACTGCTGCTTTTACGACAACGACAACTTATCGATTTGTTGCCACTCAGCTAGTACTTGACACCTCGAGAAGGAAAACACTTCATCACGTATATAGAATCTAAAGCGAAAGCAATAATATATCTCAGCTCATCATTCTGTTCCAAAGTGAAAACTCGCAAGAACATGAAGTCATAAAAGGGGAAGTAAAGTCATAGGAAACGATTATAGCATGAACCAAATATGGCAGCGCGACAACGTACTCGACGCGAAACAACAGAAAGGGTATCGTACCACAGAATACAAATACTATTTACGTACAAACGTGCTAGGATGCGTTTGCGTGTTGTATCATTAAAATCAAAAAACATGACGCAGCAGCACGTACTTATGGCGGCCACGTATCGCCGTCGTCGTCGTTGAGAACGAGATTCGCTTATGCTATAAGAGTGTAAAACGGCGAATAAGATGGTTGCACGATCAATACGGACGAGACGTCGCATTGAAACGCAGCACAAGAGGCTTCGCGTCGGGGCCGGGGGCTGGCGTGTGATCTAGACAGCAGCCAGCGATGAGGGGAACGAGCGGCTGTGGCGACGACGGCAGCGACGACGCAGTGGAGACGACTGACAGCCATGGGGAGCTATCGATTTCGCCGCCAACAAACGCAGCCGCCGCCACCGTCGACGAGCGTTCATCACCGCTCGACCGACCGACCGTCCGGCCAGCTTGACGAGCGGACGGGCACCAAGCGATCAGCGCTCAGCAGAACAGCTCCGCTCGCAAAATTGCCACGCACATACACACACTAGTGGCACGCGGCACGCCGTAGTGACCGACCAATGGATGAGTTTGCGTCAGTTGATTGCCGTTAATTATGACCGCTATCTAGCGGCCATCAAACTACTTTTGTCTCATTGAGCTGAGACTAAACGTACAAAGTGAGTTTATCCTGATATATTCTCGGAAATCTATGGCGACTCAATCTATACAATGTACAGTGACAGAAAAAAAAAACTAAACGTTTTAGGGAGGTTGGGAACGACGCAGCGAATAACCCTTTCGAGACGCCCAAAACACCAACAAAACATTTCATCAACGCGAATTTGCACTTTGAGGTACTAAACTGGACAAAGAGTCAACCTATGATAGGCACCCGAACTCAATTACCATAAAATTCGAACCCAATGGCAATTAAATATCGAAAACTCCATGTTGTTAGAGTACATACGGAAGCAACAAAGAACATGAGCATTTGCAAAGACATGTCCCGGTTGGCACATCTGTTGGTGTTGAAGTTTTGTCTTGATTGTTAAAAATGAACGAGCAAAAAGAAAGACTTTCAAAAAACCACAGAGGACGGCAAGATCTTCCAAAATCAATCGAACCCTCACCGTGCCTTATTCGGTAATCTGTATTCTTAAAGCTTTTGCTTGTGTGTTGAGCACTCCAACAGAATAAACCAAGCGGTTTTTTGAAAAAAAAATTTGACTAGTGCGCTGAAAGCGAATGTAATAATTCGTGTAAAACATCGTCTTTGCATTCCGTAACCGGTGAAAAATGGAGGTGACACTTAGACACAAAGGCGCCCATGGTTTGTCGGCTTCGTGCCGAACGAACACGGTGTTCTTGCACAAAAAGTGAATCTAACCTATCCCAAACTAAACCCCCCGCCAAACGAAATCTTGACCCAACTTCGAAAAAGTAGGTCGGAGAGAAGGTGGCGTGTCTAAAGGTAAATAGTGCCGAAATTCTCTATTCGACCTTGTTAGCTCACGTTTTAGCACTTCTGAATGTACTTATTTGTTTAATGACGAATCACTGTGGGCCAATCAATGATCATAAAATCTTCATGAATTTAGAGAGATCTACTAATTTGCCTAATTAAGTAATTAGACAAAATTTCTTGGGGTGACCTTAACTAGCGTGAGGAACACCATCGGATTATAAACAACAAAGGTCCATCGCCAGCAGTGTGGCACTATCACGACTAACAAAGGGCGCGGGTCGCTGCTCTTGGTCGGCGGTGAATCTTCGACCTCTGGAGAAAATAAAAAGGACGAAACTAAAGGCCAGACAAGAATAAAGATCCCGTCCGGTCACATCGCATGAAAAATCAACAAAACATGGGTCTATCTTGCCAACACGATCGAACAATACCCGAGCGAAATAAACATCTGCCACACCCAAGTAAGTGAAAACTCACTCAAAAGGATGAATTCAAGAGAAAACTCTTAACCAAAATGACCCTCAGCCAATAAAGAATCTCACTGGATATGCTCGAGCCGATCTGGTTCAAACGGAAAAGATGTGCTCAATTTCTGAGCATTATCACTGACACGATAATAAGAGCTCACGCGATCCTGGGAGAATAACGAAAACAAAAACACGTAAATAATTTCAATGAGTGTCTCGTTCATTCCTTAGGGTAGCTAATTTTGGAAATACAGCCAGCACTTTTCCAAATTAAACAATAACGCCAAAATAAAGCATTCGCAGTTGCACAAAAACATCTACACGGACTTTTTCGACACAGTATGTATTGGAAACTTTTAACGTATAGTAAACAGTACATGAGATTCGCTTTCGTCTTCACTCGCCTTTTCTTTTTTACTGAGGCAACCAGTTACGCCCATGTATTTGAGAGCAATCAACTTTTCGTTTAATTTATTTCGAGGTTATGCACACACGCGCTGCACCAGCTACTTCTTTTCGTTGTTTACAGTAAGTATTGGCTTAGAGTGGCCTTTGCCCTCAACGTCGTAACACCTAGTTATGTCAGGGCCATCCAGTCATTCATAAACATCAAGTAAGAACCTAGGTTTGCATAGTGTTCAGCGTAGCGTTGGAAGTGACAGAGCATAATCGATAACTGGCAAGACGTAAAGAGGCTGGACCAAGCAGCCGATAAAATACCATGTACTGCATATGAAATGAATACCAAAAGAAAGACATGAGAACAAAAAAAAANAAAAAAAAATGAGGAAAAGAAAATAAAATGGGAACGCACCGCTTTACGCAGATGGTGCTCACAGTAACCGCAATACTTCACATTCTTGCTACCCCCTCCCTCCTCACAAAGTAAACCGCGTTGTTGGGCACAGGTTACGTGAAATCCTCGCTAGAATGGTAATGGATAAGGGCAATTTTCTTCCAGCAACCATTAAGAAAAAGTTTCTGCTTGGTATTCACCTTACAGCCAGGTTTATTGCATGACATGCACGCGCCCATCTGAGCAGCCCGCGAATCGCCCGCGTTTGCACAGATGTAGCAAAGCTTTTCGAACCTAAAGTTAATTTATCACAGAAGAACAAAAAATTCTTTCTTGTGCGGTTGTTTAAAGGCGAGGCAAGAATTCAGAATTCAGGCAAGAATAGAATTCACCTCTCCATTGGCACATCTGATAAAATGACAGGATCCATGCTATGTACATCACCAAATCGCACTTCCGGGATATAAAGAGCGCAAATAACGTGAGCCCAGCCTTAAGAGGTCATGGCAGTAACCACTGATTATGGATTTCTTCTCGAGAGATACACGAAGACATACCCTTTTGCTCTGTGCGCTTGAGAGCTCCATAGCTGAATGGACACAACTCACAACGTGCCTTAATCATGTCATGGCTTACACCATTCGAAGATCCATTGCGACTCAATTCACCATTTGAGTACGTGGTGGCGGCGACATGACATTTGGCGCACAGCCATTCTCCTTCTGGGACTTCCTGGATACCGTAACAGCCTAGAAAAAGCAGTCATTGGCGTCGAGGACCACGTGACATGTCATAAACTGCCTCCCCGCGTGCACCAATCGATCGCATCCAACATTTTTTGGTCGCGACAATGGCCTTACCGTATTCCCTCACATCCTTACTACAGTAGCATCTGTGGTAGTGGAGAGGGTGATACTTCACCTATCACTTATTTAGTCTTGAAAATATCTAAACACTAGTCAATGGAGGACATTACATGGCGTGTTCAACCGCATTTCCATACACACTCGAGGAAAAAACGATACTGTCGGAAAAACTTGATTTATAACAAAAATTCAATTCACCTTGGTGCACAGCTACTTCACAGCCGGGACCATCGCAGTAGATAAGCGGATTATCCGTCCAACCGTTCTCATCAGCACAGACACAACAACCCCCAAGCATCTCCTTCATCGCGATCCCTCCAAAGAAAATTCGATGCAATGAATTATCAAGACATAAAAGATGTCAAACCACAGAGAAAACAGTCACTCACCGCGATACTGTTGCGAAGAAACGTTAAACTGATAAGGATTTCAAATACGAACGGTAGATTCACCGATCCACGGTAGATCATCACGAAACTACCGCCAGCTAGAATGGCATATAGTGAGCCGATGGATGATAGACGAGCTTCTTCTTAGACCACACGACCTGTAAATTAGAAAACATTAACACAGGGGACAGGAAACCTACAAAAAATATAAGAAATCCACAAACAAAGATTATTCCGACCAGCCAGCTTCCAATAAGGCGTCATGCCGGTATTAGCAAAAAGACCCTCTCAACAAGAACGGTATTCAGGAAACTACATCTTTTAATACGCTATCGAGAAGGCTAAGAGTACGGTAGTCAAGAAGAACGTGAAATCGATTTCCAGTTCAAACGGAAGGCAGTCAAACAGCACGGAATTGCAAACGGGCAAAGTTAACATTCAAAGTGCAAGAATCGAAGTTCTATCGAAGAATTCATGAAAAAATCAACGCCAACCGCTAAAACACTGCCGAGGCACTACGTATAGGCCAATTCGTCACATTTCAATATACCAGCTGAAGCCACTTCATGTAGATGTTAAAAGACAAGTGTTTTCATCAACTGAACTGTAGGCGATAAACTCAAAGCCACAAGGGTAACACTTGCAAACAATGCATCAGGTTGAAAGTTTGAAAAGTTGAAGGAACTGCCTATTAATTAAGTAAGAAATGATGCTTAAAATACGAAAAAATCATCCATATTAACACAAATAGATATCACTGCTTTCCTATCACCGTGTGTTATATATCAGTAAGACCCGGATAAGAAATTGACTACGGTAGGCAAAGAGAAGGGCACGTCCTGGGAGTAGAAGATTATTCAAGTTATTGATGATAGAGATCGAAATTGAAAGAAACGATTGGAATAGAACGCACTGATACCATCGTCAATTCTGCCGTCGCTCAGTTTTCCTTTGCACTTTTCATTTTACAGCGACACCGAATGCAGCAAATAAATGTTCTGAGCCATTCAAGAACAAGAAGGTGAAACGTGAACTGCCCTCTCAACATCTCTGTTCCTCTGATGACGTATGACAGGTTAGCAGTCTCGGTCTGCACCACGCACAACCCCTTTTATCAACCATCCCTTAACAGTATGAAAATCTCTACGCGCATCGCGAGCGCGATTGATAGCGCAGATGGGCTGGCCACTGTCATCAGTCAATAGTCAGCCACTACTAGTGATGATAAGGCACTCGCAATACCTCCGCTACTCTGTCAATCCGAGAACTGGGATTCAATTGCGAAGAAAAAGTGCCAAACTCTTGAAAGAAAAAGCAAAGTTCGAGAGAAACGTTGTCAACACTACCGTACTATTGAGTGTATCGATTTACATTGAATTCTACATATTCCCTTTGCGCTAAAAATAACCTCCTTAAAAAACGCACAAATTGAAGAGCTTCTGCAATGAAATGTTAACATTTATAGAAAAAGGAATCCTTCAAGGAGGACTGCTTAAAGTCACGTCCAAAGGACCGATTTTTCAAAAAGAAAACATAGCTCCAATGAAATTCAACAGGAAACGAAAAACTTTCAGGGAAGAAGCAATCCTGAAGTAACTAATCAATGACCACGTAGAAATAGAAGATTTAGAAGACGATAACGAATTGGAAATTAGCCACGATTCACCCGTGGGTTAATATCGACGACTATACCAGTTTTCGTGAGCATTGTGCCCCAATTCTAGGGATGTGGCACTACCTGCAGCTCCCTCGTAGATGCCTGGGTGACGACGACGACGACGATGTCAGCCAGTAACACACACACCCAGGGGTGGTGTTGAGACGCGTGTATTGACTGTGGAATCGCTAGCCGTTGACAAAACAGATCGATGGGCGCGGGCGCGGACGGGCGATGGGTGGGCGCACGGTGGTCGCGACCTTAATGCAAAGAATGCTCTCACAAGGTCGGTACTGCCTGGCGATAACCCCGACGACGACCACGTTGGCGGCCATCACACCCACGCGTACAAACATGCACGCGTATGCTCCTACTTGGGTGGTCCCGAGACAGCAGGCACAATTGTTGCCGCCTTTACGCAATCGATTTTGGGCTGTCAACGACAAAACTAGCGGTGTTTATCATGAAAATGCTACCCGTTCTTACAACACCGAATTTTACGGCCGTCAAAACAAGTGAGTAGAGGAGTTGTCGTTTTTTCCCTTCCTCTTTGTTAGAAGAACGGACAGATTTCGTGCTTAACAGAGAAAAAGTCGAATCGAAATAAGAAGGATCATTTGGTAAAACCTTCCCAAGCATTCAATAAACAGGGATAATTGTTGAAATATGAGTAGATCTAGCGGATTCAGCTAAACTTGCGAATCTCTAAACACATAAGCAAATTCCTCCCCCACTCCCTGTACGTTCAACTTTTAGACAGACGAAAGGTACATTCTCAAGACATTGGTCAATACACAATAAATCACTCTTTCCTTTTTTTCTAGGGTGTGGCATCACCAGCATTGTTTGGGCTCAAGCAGATCTGGATTTTGGCCTCTTCTCTGACGCTTCTGCGATAGCCCACACTATACTTATTACGCAGATGGGCAGGGACGCCCGAAACCTTATCGATTTTGAGTTCACAGAAAAAACTTTCCGAACTCCAATTCTAACAAAAACATAACCGTTGTAAAAATCCACTACAGAAAAAGGGATGCTAGTATATCGCTTGCACGATCATCGCAGGTATACGATGGGTGACTACGCAGAGAGGACAGGGGGACGCCCGAAACCTTTGCAGTCGCGGGAGCCTAAGTGCTGTATTGAATCATGCAAACGATTCACATGCGTAGATAAACATTACATGCACGGTTTATGAATAGATCTCCGTTCACACTTTCCCCATAGAAGTTGCTGTTTGCGTCGGTCCCCCTATTGGAAACCCCTTTGCACTTGAAAATCACGCCCACGTCCTGCGCCCTTGGATCGATACGTAGTTGTGCGAACACTGCCAGCTCCCAGTCACAATAATAAACGCGGCTACCCAATTGAAGCTGGCATTATTGGGTGGGACTTCGAATAAACGAGAAATTTGACTTCTCCTTGAACGATAATGGAAATGACACCGCCTAGAGAAGTAAAAAAAAAAACGAAAAGGCGGAAGGCCGGATAGACTAAAATCCCAATATCGATCGCGCCTGTGTCATCAATTCATCACAAGTTTAATTGTCAAAACTATATTTCCTCCTGCAAAGCGACATTCCCTTCCCAAGTAAATCACCATTCATCCGGAAACTACGACTTCGAATGCGTCTGCAATAAGCGACTGGACGTGGCGATAATGAGTCCGTCGGCGAAGATATCTACGCCTTCAGTGAACAGGTGTATGAAAAGGAGTTGATCAGACACCCATTGAACGCTACCGTTCAAAAGGACAATGCCGAAAAAGACTGATGTGATAGACGTTAGAGAAATGCAACCAATGAGAAACTGTGCACGGAAACGTCGACACAGAACTCGTTATCGACCGGGACGAGTCGTCTTTGTGTGAGTGTGTGTGTGTACGCGTGTGTGTATGTGTGTATGTGTGGAAGTGTACGTGTGTGTATGTGTGGGTAGGGGTGAGGAAGTCGATAATGTTGGCTGTGAGCCAGGGCGTTCACCATGGGCGGGCGGCACGACGACGAATATCAATGTGAGACGGGGTGTTGGGGGACACATCGATAAATACACACATAAATCCAAATAATTAACGGCCATACGATGTCATTCGGAATCTTCGAGTTGGAATGGGACGATAAGCGACTGAATTCTGTCATGCATTCATGAATCTCAACCGTGGACAGCAGATACCGTTGCACAAATTGATTCCGTACGTGAAATATGGACTGTAGTTTGGGTAAAGCTCGTCAATTTTGATGGCTGCTACCCATCAAACGGAAACTCGTCAAAATTCAGTGCTTTACATCGGAAAATCACGGGAAAACCATCGCTTTCAGAATCCTTGAAAACACTTCGAATAAATAAAATGACTATGAAGTGCCGTATTCCAAGGGAAAGAGTAATGGCTTTCGGATAGTGATCATTGAAACCTTGACCGAACAATGTGGTCAAAAAAGCGGTTTGAAAGATTCTGGGAAGGGTGTCGGGGAAATTAATTCACCAAAGCCGAACCATATGTAAAATCCTTTAAGATAAGAACTGCGGCTGTCGACAAAGGACGCTAATTCGCTCGACGTACGGACCGATTAGAGAAGAAACAGTTAGTGATAATGGCGATAAGAGGGGATTGCTTTGAATTGAAGCGAGTGGAACGATTGATGCTGCACAGACAAACGCACAGCAAAGGCTCCTGCTGCTGCTGCTGCTGGCTTGGAAATCGATGCCGACGGCCGCACCTGACTGGCTGCTGGCTGACGAGAGAAAGTCGCGGGGCTGAAAACCCCTCGATGAGAACTGGGGCACAGCTGCATTTCATCAAACACACACACACACTTACACACATACACACAACACTTCACATCAACATTATCATGAAAACAACGCTATGAGACCATTGGCAAAAGTGTAGTCCCATTTGGGAACTGCACAAATGCCGCAATTTCGCGGCACCCATCGATCGATACGCACCAGGCAATCGATGGCCATCTGCTCGCGTTAATTGCTGAACTAGCCCTCTTTGCACACGTGCACAAGATTAATTCCAGCTCATCCTATCTGCACGTGAATGGCATATTTACCCAAGGGAGACTTCCCATACGGTCACTCCCCATCAATGCCCTATTCAGGAAAGAAAAAGTTGCAATGGAAGTGTTTGAAAGAGCTTCAATAAACTGAGTTGCTTATTGCTGTCGGTTTATCGATCCGGCACCTCTCCCGAACGTTATTTTCAGTTGTTTGTGAAAAATCCTCAACAGTAAAGTTTACACTCGTTCACTCAGTGAAATTTCGAGTTTGCCCTGGGCTCGTAGTGGGATTTCATACGAACAACTACAAATCATTGGCCAAACCACAGCCGCTAATAGCAGCCGGCGGAGGCGTGTGTGATGCGGCGGTCAAAGTAATTCTCGTTGTTTTGCAGTTGGCTCCTCTGCATTCCCTGGAATTAAGCAATTTGCCTGAGGCATGACTAAGTGAGAAGGGGTGGTCGGGTCGATGTTTCTGCAGAACACTCAAAGTCGACAACTGCCACCGAGCCGATCGTCAACATATCAAAGTTGGCCACGTCATATCGGCGCAAATGTGCGTCTTTTCGTATCGACCCGACCACAACTATGTGAAGGCGGTAAGGGAGAGTTGAGGGATGGGGGGAGGGGGGTGGCATGCTGAGCATTGGACAAATTTCGCAGTGGATTTATCTTCTGGACGGCATCTGCTGTATGGCACAGCTGTTTCGGAACAGGACTCTAAGAGAGGCTGTTCACCCCATCTAATGCACACACACACACATACACACCCCTACACGATCACCCCATTCCAGTGACCTATGACGTATTGGATTACGGTAGCCGGGCGCTCGACGGGGACCGCCCGTCGCATCTCTCACGGGGTTTCTACGTCGTTGGGCTTGAGCGAAACGAGGGCGTCGCCCCGCCGCAAATCGATCGTGCTCGCTCGATTGCTTTGCTGCTTGAAGTGTGTGTGGTCCACAACCGCCCTCATTCCAATCTACCCATTACGGTCATCACAAACGACGAAGCACCAATAGCAGGCTCATCATTTATATTTACAGCTTACCAAACCACTAATCTGGTGAATCGATATCGGATCTGACCGCATCGTATTGATTGATTGTTACTGCACACAATTGAGCCATTGCCTTTGGGAATCCTGCTACGTTACCCTCACTCTTACAGGTATTTTATTCATAGAAGGAAAGAAATTGTCCTTTGACGCAGATAAATTATCTTTTCCGAAAAAAAGTAAAAAAAAATATTTCAAAAATTGGACTCATTAAACAGCTCCATACTAGTGGGGGATGGACGTCAATACTTCTGAATAGAATATGCTCAAGAATCTCAAATTGAAATCAAGTGGTTTGGGATGATTCGAAACGAGCAGGAGGCATTTCAACTTACTCCGAAAAATCGATACCGCTCCACGTCAAATTGGTTAGTTACTTGATGGCTGTCAAAAAACATTTGAGGATTGGCTATGAATTTATCTTGCCAAATGACTAAATGGTTATCTGCACTAATGGAAAATAAAAGACTTAATATTGAATTTTAACTGTGGACCAGGTTTCCCTGTCCCAATCAATTTCACCGTGATTCGTAAGCTGTGGTTGGAAATCGCGAATTTGAACAACAGTTCGAAAATGGCATTAATTTAGAGACTAAATATAAAGTTATGACTCAGTTCCAAACATATGTTCTCTAAAATCATCGAAATGGCTTACGAAGAAGTCGATTCCTGGCTCATTCGTGACTCACGCAGTAAATGTATTGAACGTCGCAGAAGCAGAAAAAAAAACGTTCTAAAAGTATTGCAGCACATGTAACTTCGACATTAATAATAGTTTTGCGGTATCCACATTACTGTTATAAAACCTATCCCAGAAATACGTTATGAATAGTATTCACACTGGTTTGTTCGAACTAAATGTGAAATCGTGAAGAATCAGTATCACAATGAGGTCCTGCTATATAAGAAATGGTTTCAGAAACAAAAAAATATCTCCACAGAAGAATAGGAAAAAAAGAAAAAAAAAGGAAAAAGTAAAACAAAGGAGTTCGTTAGAGAGCTACGGAGGAAAGGAATGAAAATTGGCTAGGGTTCCAAATTTTACGTTTCTCCCGTTACTTCCTCGAAATTTTCTAATAAACTAGAAGGCCATCGTTCCGCGTCCATGAATATGGTCTTCATAATACTAATGAAACAACATGTATAATTCGTGGGACAAAGTTAGACGACACACTTTATTTTATGGCGGAACACAGTTCCAGTGAATATGATAAGCATTACGGTAGGAATTTTCTGTATTGATCTTTCGTTCTTGTCAGGTGTCACATCATTACGTGGGCATGTCAATTACAGATAGGGTAAAGCACAGTGTCGCTAAAAGCGACCTTGTCCAAAATGTATAGCTTATGCTGTCAAATCAGTGACAAAAGTATTGAGGGATGAACTGCGAACGAGATCGAAGATCTAAGCCACATAAATCGGATATTTTGAAGAAAGCCAGTGAAAACGAACTGACAAAGCCATTGTACGCGACACTGTGTTGACCTTGCTTGTTCCACACGATTCACCTCCTGCACCGATTCCAAACTCTCGCTTGAAACACGATCTCTCACGCCTATTCAAGTTTCGTGGAAAGGGGGAGGCCATGGGAAGCGAGTTCGTAGAGGGAGAATTGAAAAGTACTTCAAACACCAAAAAAATCCTTCTGATTTATGAAAATAAGCAAATTCCAGGCAATGTGAAGAAGCGTTTGAAGGATACAAAAGAAGGAAATCAGGATCAGCCTCAAAGCGAAAACCAGCGGTCACTCACGACACACACAACCCCTCACAAATTAGTAACCGATCTGCCTGCCAATTGAAGGTAGGGTCCTCAATGATCGAGGACCCTACTCCTCAGTTGGCAGACAGATCGGTTACTAATTTTTATGAATTCGATAAAATACGCTAATCAAAATATCAAAAACAGACCATGTAGTACATTAAAAGTGCAAATTTCTAATTTGGAATGTGTTCACATGCTAATTCATGGGATTTTAAGGCATACCTCCTATCTCCAACAGTAGTCAAAGTCCCGCAAAGTAATTACGGTGGTACTTCGTTCAGCAAAGCTGAAATACACTGTTACGAGGCAACTGCTTCTGCGCGGACAAAAAACACGCAGTACTTCTCCTTTGAAAACTTGAGAAGCAAAAAAGGACTTGATAAGAATTTTGCAGAAATAAATCAACTAGTAAATCGCCCGCTCCGAAACTGCGCTATCAAAAGTGCAACCACTTCATGGACCACCTTGCCGGCAATGTAAATCTTCGCCGTTTATAGCAAAAACCACGTCAGCACGTCTCGATAGGACATTCTCAGCGAACAATTGTTCAGAAAAATCTTCTCCTCATTTACTGCTATAAAAATGACTGCATTCTGTATCATTCTTTTTCGAATGTATTACGTTTGAACAGATAACCTTTTAGTGTTAATTTCTTCTTGGCACTTCATATAAACGATTCCTATTCAGAGTTGTAAAGTCATTAAGTGATGATATCAAATAATGCAGAAGGGGAACAGATAAAGAAAGAAAGAAATAGAGTAATGGAATAGCCCACCATAAAGTGTCAAAGGGGAAAGGGTACTACGCTTAGCGCTCCTTGTACTTTTTTGACCTGACGGTGTGTTTTTGTAGTCTTTAAGTGTTTGAACACCCAAAACGTGAAGCGGTCTTAACTTCGGAGCTTTCGCCGTTTTGGTAACCACAGACTGAGTGAGCCTGTTCCAAATGTGATCGCACGCTCAGTGCAGAACTGATGCCATCTTTTCCAGCCACTGTGCTACAAATATGCACCCTTCCGTTCCTCGCCGATGTTCCAAACTTTTTGACGTCCCATCCACTCCGATTGCCGTTATTCACCCTCAGTAAGCAGCTCAATTATCTAACTAAGGATCTCATCTTACAGTAAGCGACTCTCAGAGTTTCGAAGTCTAGGGAGTGCGAGATAAGAATAGAAGCGCATAAAAAGCATTTTGCTATGTAATGAAAGGTAGGAATTCATTTTCAATGTATCAAAGCGAACATCAGGGAAGCATCACATGATGAAATTGATATTAATTCTCCAAAATGGGCATTTGATTTTCAAACGAGATTCTTCACTAGAGAGAGAAAAAAAAATCGGCAATGCGTCACAATCGATCACGTGATTTTGCATTTTAAGTTTTTATGATCAGAAGCTGAGCATGACACGTAGTTGCACTATAGAAGCTGCCTTTACAATTTCTCAGCCAGTGGAGTTGAACACATTTAAGCTTCGATGGGGATCCTCGTTAGGAAGCCGACGAACCACGGTGCCCTTACTGATAGGCAGTCGTCGTCCAGCTATACAATGTAGCTATTTCATGAAAAGCAAAATTTCCCATAAGATTTTCTAGCTTCTGTTTGAGCAGATACGTCTAGCTAATATTTTAGAAAAGAGTAGTATTCACGCGAATTCATGAATTTCAACTTAATTCTGACATTCCTATACTTGAAAATGACATTGTTAGTAGTCCTTCCTTTGTTCGGATTCTCATAGGGCATTACGATGAAGTGGCTGTAGATAAGCAAAAATTCCTCCACAGATTACTGACTTTTTTATAATTTGAACCAGAATGAATAATTGGGGTAAGAGCGAAACCGTTAGGTAGATCTCATTCTCTGAGTTTAGGCAGTAACAACAGTAAGTCTTTTTACTGGCAAGTCTTCTGGTCTACAGCATGTCAACTTTAACGTTCCTTGAATCAATGAAAAAGAATAATAATCAATTATCGACGCTGAATAATTCTTGCACTCTCCTAGAAGGAGAATGCAGTTATCTGAGCAAAGGTTGAAGGTCGGCACATAAATAGATGAGAATTTACACGAATCGTTGAGCTTCTCACGTACATCAAAACGAAGTGACAATGAAAAACACCAAACACCCCAATTGATAAAATCTGTCGAATGAAACAAAATAAAAGCCAATCAGGAAGGGACCACGAACGATTAATTCTGATCCTCCGCTTACATTCCATCCAGTTTGACATTAGAACTCTTACTAAGGCTTCCGCTGCTATTCCTATTTCAAAAGGCAACCAATTTCTGGTGGACTGAGGGAACGCCATATTCGATCACAAGGTTAAAACGTATACTGAGAGTTATAATATAATATACGCTGCCTCTATGAAAACTAGCAAAATCCTTAAGCAACTAATTTGAGGAGCGCAGACCATTATCGGGCTTATTCTAACCTAAATGGCTAATTCAACTATCTATTAACAAAGCTAAAATAATGTTCATAGTGTTTGCGAAAGAGCCCCATCCAAGCCAATTTAGAGGAACGGTTACGTGCAGGCACGTGTAAGGAATGGAAAGTTCCAACTCAACTGTCAGAGGAGACTATTCAGAGGCACTTTGAAATTATGTTTGAAAACGTAAGTTGAAATTAGGAATTGAAAAAGTTTCGTAGAGGTGATAATGACTGGTACAGAACATCGCTATTCTGGGAACCGTGCGCTTGCAAGGGGCACTCGGTTGTGAAGGGGAGGGGGAAGAAGGGAGAGGAGAAAGGAGCGCTTTGAGCTTAAGCCCAATAAACAATCTGTCAGCTTTCTTCTCTCACCCAGTAAAAAAATCTTTACTGTTCACAAATTACATTAACTATAGATACGCATTTTTTCACGGAAAGCAAAGTTCTAACCTCGTGATCGACCATGAATGAGAGTTGAGGGTTGTCAATCGATGGCGGCCGCATCGGAGTCGAGCGGATTTAGCTTTTTAAGATTAGACATCCTACAAAAAATCACAAGTATTGACAACGACTCCACACCAGAAAGACGTCCTACAAAACCCACCAGGAATCAGTACTGTAGATTCTTAGAATCCGTAACGAATTGATGAAACTCTTCACGGTATTTGGATAGCAAATTATGCATATATATTTTACATTGTGCGTACAATGGTTCTGCAAAATATTCTACTCGATGTGTCGGTTTGTGTGGATTTACATGTACAACGTCTGATGGTAAACTGCGAAGAGGCTGATTGAAGCTGTCCTCATCTAAAATTGAAATCTTATGAGTTAGCAAAACTTTTCAACAAATTTCTAAAGTGTCACATAAAGTTACTTACCAAGGTAAAGATGATCTCCTGGCAGTACACTGGCAATAAGTGGAGAGCTTTGAATAGTAATATTCTGAGGGCACATCACATGTACCCTGTTGCTATAGTTCTGGAGTTCTTGACCGGACGTCTAACAATAGAGAAGTTGAACAAATCACTAAGGTTCATTGGGCATTGATAAACAAAGTAAATAAGACGTAAACAGATATTTGAACACCTGAGAAAGCCGTGTTAACTCGTAGACTTGAGGTGGCGGCAAAATGACTTCTCCCTTGGAAGCCTTTTTTAAACAGTCTTTGGGTGCCATCCAAAAGTAATGAGACATTTCACGTTCGCACATACGAACTTCTGGTTCACCTAAAAGTCTCCATTTCAGTTTTGGAAAAGAACTCTAGTTCATTTGCAATGGAGTAAAAAGTGGTTACCGTCTAATTGAGCTATGAAGAACGATGTCATGTACCGTCTTTTGTATGATGAAGGAGTCAGCCACGTATTCCATTCAAGCAAATCCTTGACTGGAGGCGATGGACAGGCCTATAGTAGGAAACAACACTGTATTACAAATAATAAGAAGCGCATTATTGAAACTTTGAAGCCAACTAAATGAATGTATATGATGGCAAATATCAAAAAGTGAGAGATTCAATGATTGAGCCCCTGCCGATACTCCGAAATAAATAATTGTGTACAAAACTTCACAATAACTTCCACTCTTACCAGCTTAAACTGTTCCGGATCCTTCCTCGTATTTTCTTGTAAGGCTTCGAGTTCCCGGGAATTGGCAGCAGATTCTTCTTGACCAAGAAGTAGACCGGTCTCTTCGAAAAGTTCCTGAAAGTCAGCTCTGTACACTAAGTTGATGACAATTTTCGGAGGGTATTAAAAGGACATTTATAAACAAGTAATGTCCTTAAGATGTAAAGGTTCAGTTTATTGCCGGGGGTAAACTGTGGCAGACAACGACCATTTCTGTTTGAGAACTAAACGCTAGAAGGATCTCAGTTAGTACGCAGTACATACCCAGCTTTCTAGAATTTTCGTCCCAAACAGCGACCACTCGCACCCGGGAGGCGACGCTGTATAGACCGGGTAAGGCTGAACACGGAAGAGAAATAAGCAACACTTTTATTTATGATCATGACGCATTGCCACATTATTGCATTCGCCAAGATTGGGCGACATCCCCTTCCTCATCCTTCCTGAACATATCGCTGGAGGCTACATTGGTGCAAACTCACGACACCAGAGGCCACGTACCATGGTTTTTTTACAGATGTGGCTAAAGTTCTGCTTTAATAGAGCACTGATCGGGTCAATCTTGCGGCATACGAATAAATCGCAAGAATCGATTGGAAAGTTTTTTTTAGTATCGAGAGGAGAAGAAGTAAATTTCTATGCAAAGTAAAAGTGCACAAATTGTACACAGTGATACAACTACATCTGTGAGTTGACCTTTTTTTAGTGCTCCTCTGTGTACTCACCCTCATGGCAGCAATTTTTGCCGGATGTCCAAGTTTTTCATCGGAAGGAGTTACTACGCCACCAGGGAACACCAATGCATTCGGCATGAACTTTGCTGTGGCCCCACGCTGCATCACTAACACTCGACCGGTGGTGCGACTCACTTAAATCAATATCCATTATATGCATCACGATAGTATTATATGAATCCCTACTCGAAAAAAAGAAAACAAAAGAAGTTTACAAAGTGTATGAAAGGATTGCAAAGCAAAGATTAGAAGGATTAAGGTCAATAAATGTTTGCTGAAGTAATTTTAAAAAAGCATTCAACTAATTAAGTTGTTTTTTTCGAGACTAAATGGGTTCCAACAAGATTACAACAACTCTGAAAAAGGCTTGAATGAGCACCACAGCTCGAATAAGCTCAACTTTTGGTAATGGGACATGGCAAACTATTAAAAAAGGTCTACAGATAGAAGTTTTGTTCTCAAAAGCTTGGCGAGTTATGGACAAAACTTCGGCCTCTAACGGACTCGAACCCGTGCTTGTGCAATCTGGGCACAAGCTTCATTCAAAGGCTCAGAAGCTTCCTTTATTTGTGGAACTATTTAGAGATCCATTCATTATTTCTTAAGACAGAAATTGAAGAATATAAGTGGTTCTACTTTTACAATACCTAGTAGCTAGTAGTTGGCAAAGTAGCTTTTTCAATACGTTTACTAGAAAATAAGCATTAAAAGAACTTACCAACGATGACAGATGAAGCGGTTTTCCATGCTACCATGCTTCAGGATAGTTGTTGTGCCTGTAAATAATTTCAATTGGATTGAGGATTTATTCTGATAACCTAAGGTAACAGGCGGCAGGCACTTTTACAACTGAGTAAAAGTGAAAAAGGACAAGCGAGGCAGGAATAAGAAGCAAAAGCATCACTTGGCTACAACAGACGAAGTACCCCATCCCTTAGAGAGTTAGGGAATATCACATTTTGCCTGGTTATCCATGACAGTAAAGAAAAAAGCTGGCTCACTCATAACTCCAACAAGTCAGTTTAGGAAAAGCACAAGGGGACACAGAATATGATGTGGTACACCATATCCTGGGCCACAACTTTGTAAACATTTTGTGTTACTGAAAACCCATACAATATGAACGGCTGACCGTGGCCAAGATGACAATACATACCAGAAGCTTGGAGGTCAAAAAAAAAAAGAAGTGAATGGAATGAAGAAAATGAAATGGGAGAGCAGAAATTGATAGGATAGGATATATACGGAGGCTACAGGAGGATATATCAGGACTACACCTGAATGACTGCGTAAATTTTCGGTGATCCTTCCGGTGCTAGTGTTATGCTAGTACTGCTGAACGGAACTTTATCATGCAGCTGACTATTACACAAGTCAGAAGAAACCGCTAAAAGGTAGGGAGTAGGGATTACTCAACAGGAGCATCCCCAGGACTGGAACAGACTTTTGCTCTTTCTAGAAAATTCCTAAGATAGTGGTGAAACGCCCCCAAAGTTGGCACAGTACCAGTTATGAGGATATGTTCACTTTTTCGGTGTAAGAAAGAGCCTCTTGGGCAGAGCTGGAGAACCCGAAACCGTTCCCATTACAGATTAATATGTGATAACAAACTTCTACCTACATTTAGAGGCATCGCTCCAACCAAAAATAGTAATGTACCTTTTTGACCATATACACTCAATTATAAATAAATTGCACGTGATGAGGCCACTTATGCAAAAGAGGCAGAGGGGTCCCATTAGTAAATTTGGAGGAATTTTGACTTTACTTCACATATTGCTCAACAAACAGCCCATAGCCAGGCGGGGGGACGTACAAGAGCATGTGTAGGGGACGGCCACGTAGAGAAACAAAACGGATACAGACGTAGCCGTCCCCAACAACGACACACTCGACCCTGATAAGTGTGCAAGTGCGTCATCCTACCCCCACAATTCAGGCGTCAATTAATGTGCCTACATGAAGAGTGCACAAATAATTTTGCCTCACGTACAGTAGCTCTTACCGCCCGTGCACGACATCCTAAGCTTTCTCTGGATAAAACCCCACAAAGCACTGTGGGGCTTAGGATCAGCTGCGAAATGACAAGTTCTGAGCCAAGACCTGCACCGGGTATGAAGAAAAGGATGAGGGTCTCCATGTACTTGTGCAGTATTAATAGCTTACAATAGATGAATAGCAACGGCAAGAGGCAATCAACGTGCCGTCTTCAAAAGGCTGAGGACACGGACAGGGAAGAACACCACGAGGGCTAGATCCCTCTTTTGCCGTGGGTCAGATTAGTGACAGCGGAGCAGAAAGTCGGTAGAATACTTCGTAGGAAGATTTAGCAGACTTCAGTGATCTTAACTTAGCCTCCACAACTCTTTCTTATTGGAGGTATAACCCTAGTCAGGAGGACGTGCTCTAATGATAATAGTAAGGCCCTCGGCTATAATCCTATTGGATCCGGCTCCCTAATTATAGTTTAAGCCCCAGCCTGGCAGAAGCCATTACCTTTGGTGTATATCGATTAGCCACCGCAAGTCGTTGTATGGATCACATACGCATTCAATACTATACTACGATTTTGAATGGAAGTCGAATGTGTGGGTGCATCCCTCAGAGAGGATTGTTTAATGTCCCAAAACTTTATCCTTTATCCTTTATCGTTGCTAGCCGACACATGGCATCGGAAAGGACCACTTATTGAAATTATCCTCTTGAAGAAATCCTATCTTTCCCGCTCAGGGTGTTCAGTACGCGGGAGAGCGATCGTCGTTGCCGCGCCGCATGAGCCACACGGGCGGAAATCGATGGCTAGCGAGCTGCCCCGTGCTGTCAACTATGAACGTGCTTGGTGCACTTTGTTCGACCGTCCAACTTTGGTGTTTTGTCTATAACTTCTTGGAGAGAGCTTGCGCTTTCCTTCGCATGTTCATTCAAAAGAGCGTGCAGAATTACGTATGTATGATCTTGACGGAACCTGGAATTCTACACAGAAAAAATGGGAAAATCTCGTTAAGTCTCAGTTTCGAATGAATAGGAGCGAAAATCCTGAAAAGGAGGACGAAAATCCGTCATTACACTGACTTTACGTGGAATAAAATGCAATAGTTGCAAAACTTCACGGTCAACAAATCTACGACGCAACATGATTGATTACAACATCTAATCGTGTCACATATACGACGGGTCAAAATGGTTTCGACCCGCAGCAGTACTTCCAACAACCGAAATCATCCACTGGAGGCTTCTCGTGAAATCCCGAAATCCCATTGTACACTGTTCGCTCCAACGGCGAACGTTCGGGGGATGGAACTTACGTGCGACCGAGGATGCGCGCGGCGAGGTGCGTGGTGATTCGAACGACTCTGGCGCCTATCTTTGGGGCCCAAAGTCGGAGTAGAGCAGATTAGTAGTATCAGCTGACCCTACTAACCTGCTGTATTTCAAATTGAACCTCAATGGTAGGCGTCAGAGCCGTTCGAATCACCACGCACTTCGCCGCGCAGTTTGCCGCGCGCATCCTCGGACGCACGTATGTACCCGTACCCCGAACGTCCTACCGTTCGGGTATAAGGTACTACACACGGTTGGGCAGACTTCACCCATGCAGGTTCTCGTGCCAGGACAAACAAAAGGGTTACTGAAAGAACTAATAGTACTAGTACTAGTAAGAACTTTGCACAGTAAAGTCTTGTTTTTAGGTTGACCGAATCTTACCTATTACTTATTTGGAAGCTAGTTGGTCGATCTAGGCAACAAAAATATGGGGTTCTTGAAACAACAACAATTATTCTACAAAATTACCCCATTCGAAGCAATATGAATAGTACCAAGTACTATTAGGAATACCTCTGGGATCGTACGTAAAATTAAAAACAAGAATATTAAAATATTTAATGTGCACCATTTCTAATATTAATACACCGATCAAAAAACTATTTAAGTAGTCAATAGCCAGGAAATAACAGTTAGCACAATCCAGACGCAGAGATTATTATGATATAAGTTTATATTAAGTAGGGTACGTAAGCAATGGGAATGTACATTATAAGTAGCTCATTAGTAGTACCCAAAAACTTAATAATTTAACGGCAGAAAAACGAATAGGATACAAATTAACAATCACAGAAGTTTTGGAAAAAACAAATCGCTCCTTCAACAACAATTATGCTATAGATTAGACATAATGGATCTATAATACACATTCGAAAGAAAAGAAAATGAACTAGCGGTACTTCGAAAGAAAACGGACGAGTTTTAGAACTAAGAAGGAACGATATGGAACCGATGACGGCTTTCCTGAAGGATGAACTCTAGGACGTCTATCTCAGTTCGACCTCCAAGGTGACAATGCAAAACATCCGGAAGTTGAGGAGTTAGTATTACTAAGTATAATGTGGAAGGGCACTTTTGGCTTCTACGAAGCTCGTAATATCAATTAAATAGTGTACTAAGAAAAGGTATGTTCCCTCACGGTGAACCGGATTCTAAATAATTTCGGGTCTCCTATCCGAACGGTAGGCGGAGATTGGGCGGTGGGCGGAGCTCGTGACCTCGAACTTCGTAACTGCTTTATTACGAAACGATATCTAGCTTTTTTTTTGTTTTTTGAGCGATTTGAAATTTTCTGTTCTATAAGAGTTCGCCCTGGTCCGAGAAAATCTTCTAGTTTTGGGAGAATTTTTGTATCTAAGGCGGTCCTCAACCAGAAGCATCAAATAGCCGATCAATATTTGATTCTAATGATTCTCTTGTATACTTCAGTTGCCGAGTGACAAATTGTTCTCCACATATTTCTACCCTTTGCATCAGTGGCCTGTATAGGGACATGATGGCGTTCTTTACATGATCACAAACGATAGCTCGAAGCTTCAAATCGGCTATGCAGTAATCCCGTTGCTGAGAAACAGTCGCGTCGAACTCTCGTGTGAAATTCTGAAAGACTTCATACTTGGGTAGGCAATGAATGACGAAGATGATGCAGTCTTGAAGGCACAGTTCATGATAGTTTTGGGGTACCTATTTTAGAAGAGTAATGGAAGTGATAATCCAGAAAAATGGAAGGTGTAAAAGTGGCGGAGGACACGTGAAAAACGACGTCTTAAGAAAGAAAAAGACTTCAAATTTTTGGCATATTTGACAATTTTGTGCATTTTTAGAGTTTGGCAGGGAAGACAGCCAAAAATCATGTGCAACTTACCGCAATCATGTTCTTCATCATGTTTTTGTCATCCATGACTCGCTGAACTCCTTGAAGAGTTGTTATGCACGGATTCCAGCTGAAATAATCAAAATTCATTTCAACGAAAGGATCTAGGATAACACTAAGAAAGGTTTCAGTAATAAAAAGAAGGTGCACCAGTGTTATGGAGGTGGAAGGCCATTCTAGGGGAACGGAACATTCACCGAGAACTGGATGGACGCGGCAAACCGCGCGGCGGAATTCGTTGTGATTAGGACGACTCAGGCGCCTATCATTGGGGCACAAATTTGAAGTGGGATAGATAAGTAGCATCACCTGACCCTATTTCTCCAATCTACTTGAAACCCGTGCGGTGGTGAAGTCCGTTCCCCCAAGAGGTGCCACTGGAAACTGCCCACTCTGTGGGCTGAGCTGACCACGGACATTCGAATGCAGGCGACAGGCCCCAATAAGAAGAAGAAGACTTGAAACCCGTGCCCCGTGAAATGATAGGCGCCAAAACCGTTTTAATCACCACGAATTTCGTCGCGCGGTTTGCCGCGTCCATCCAGTATTGAGTGAATGTACCCATACCCGTTATTCTAGTGCAATAGTTCGTGCGGCATACGGTAGTTGAAATTGGGCCAGGGTATCGATTTACTCAATATGGCGGTACCAGAATTTGGTACACTTCCTGTCCCCTCCCCCCTTCTCCCTTCCTCTCGCTACTGCGGCCATGCCGCTGAATCAGAGTCGTCCAGCTGGGTGCTCCGTTAAATGCCCCAGTTTTCCTTCTCCTCACAAGAAGATGCTTAAACAGAAATCTTAAGTGGGTCTGGGGTTCTAATCATATTGTTAGCTACAAAATGAAAATTATTTCTGGTTTAAATCGATAGTGTTCAGATTGAACTTTGTATTTACATGAGGGAAGGTCGAGTTGACGAAAACTCGAGTAAGGAAATCAGTGGTAATGTAGTAATGAGTAGCACTATACCTGCGCATGTACTGATTGACGCACTGTTCAATTTCTGAGTGGTAAAACGACAAAATCTGCGTATTCTGCTCGTTTATTACCGGCAACAGCCCATCCTCGTCATCCTCCAAGGCCTAAGGAGATTTCTATAGATTTGCGAAGATTTCTCAGAGAAAAAATCAAATCATACCTTTGCTATGTAGTTATAGTTGTTCAGAAGAAACAGACTCGACAGAGCGGGATCGTCGTAGCTTTCACTTTTCTTTTTCAATGTCATTCCTAGAGCCGATAGAATTCTTGCTGAAATGAAAGAAAAATTGGAATTACTTAGTTACTGACGAACCCAATAACAGTAACTGTAAAACATAGGTGCTAGTAACACAATATCCTAGCGAGAACATCCGGGTGTGGTGCAGTAGGATCGAGATTGTCGCGTCGCGGCGAGAGGGATGCCGCGCGTGAAGGAATGTAGCAGCATGCAGCAGCAGGTAAGAAAAACAGGAATGAAAGAGCTAATACATAGTAGAATCATGCCTAAGATAATGATCGCATATAAATTGAGCTCTATGGAGAAAGCTAGAGCAGCAATAACAGTGAGCGAATTTTTCGCGTCAGCCGCGTGCGGCGTATCGATTACGCAAAACCGATCCTACCGCCCGCCTCCCAAGAATATCCCTATCGCGGTCTTCAACGAAGCCCGGAAGTCAACGTAACACAAACTCAAATATAAGGGAAAAATTTAGAGTACCGAAAAGTTTCGGCAGTAGAAGGGCTGAATTTGTTCCCTGAGGAGCTGTCATAAGAAGCAGCTGCTGAGTTACAGTATGCCGATGAACTGTCAGTGTTGCAAGGAAATTGATTGTCTGGAAACTTGTAAACCTTACAGCAATCAAAAAAGGGGAAGAAATCGAATTGGAAAAAATTTGGGAAACAGCCTACTCACAGTGACAGTAATTGGATGGACGTTACCATCCACAGGCAGTTTGCTATTGTCGTTCTTTAGCTTCTCAACAAATTCATTAATGTACGATGAGGATTTTACTCGGAGCAGTCGCATCAGGGCTTCGAAGGGAACATCGGCCATGCTGTTCTGAAAATAAAACTTCATGAAGTTTTTGACACTCTATTTTAACTCGAAGAAAATCCCGACCAACCGTTGCTAGGTTCTGAAGGCGAGTTTGATGAGCGGAGAGAAATCTGAGAAGAGGAAGAAGAGGAAGAACTCCTTTGTCGCTATCTTGGACCACTCGTTGGATGTGTCGCACGACGAAACTGAGCGGATTGGCGACTAGTTCACGAAAGACCTGCATAAAGTTTATTGCATTACTACGACAATCAGTATTAAATGGCAAATTCATGCGTTCATACTTTGCGCACAGCTGCGAACGAGCGAATTGGCAGCAAGCGCGCACCGCGGCGTGAAAGTTATGATCAATGAACATCTGAGCTTTTTCTTGTATCGACGAATCTGTTGCGCCATGCAAACAGACAAGTAATGGATATTTATCCAATACATTTCATGGATTTTACATTTTTTTGACTATGTACAGACTAAAATGAGGCTAGAAACGACCTCACCTGAGCACGTCGTGTAGTGTCAGGTATCGTCTTCACCATTATCGCCTCTTCAACCTCCAATAGTGCGAGAAGACATCCAGCCATCAGCAATGCTCCTTCCGACTCACCTCCATCCACGTCACCAAAACGGCGATCTGCACGACCAGCTGCCTTCTTGAGTACACTGGAACTAGCAATTACTTTAAAACTTTTAAAAAATCTCATGATTTTCTACATTGTTCCACAAGGCACGGCACATACCTTTTGATGGCACCAGAACGTGAAGGCATATGGGAATACAAAGCAGCATGATGTTGTGTTACTGCACTGATCGTACGCATCATATTATCTCCCCTGAATAAAAGTACTGTTTAACCTTAAGCTCTTGATTCCTATCTGTCTACTGAGTAGCGCTTGCTCCTCGTACTTGCGCTCTCACGAACTTTAGCAGAACGGTGCTCTCATTTTAGGCTTTTTTTAGACGTGCCGAAACATCTTAAGAGAAGCTTGAAAATTTTTTTTACGAAAAAAGCCTATAAAAAGTAAAAAACATCGAGCAGAGCCACTTCGGAGTAATAGTCGTTTGTAAGTTACTCTTTTTTCAGTTACATGTTGGCCTCCTCTTTCTGGCCTTCCTGCAAAACCCACCTAATCTTCGCGTAATGGGTGAGAAATCGCGTCCGTTCTCGTTCAAGAAGCCAAACGCCAAGACGAGTCAACGCGGTCAAATCGCGAACGGTCTTGATGTCTTTGGCTCGTGACCCCATAAGTTCTGGAAAAAATAATGATTATCAACAGCGAACATACAAGGAGAGGAGAAAGTATGGATTGTTCCACTAAAAAGAGGAGATAAGAGCAAAAGCTCTCTTTGTTGCAATTCTTGAATAGGTTGAAGAGAACCCTTATCACAGCAAGTGCTCTTGAGATGGAAAACGATATAATAAAAGCTCTAATTTGGGAGATATCCCCTCTCGAGGGTCCTCATTCATCGAAATTCTCTAGAATTGCAGGGAGCTTGAACGCATATCAGCCTCTACCGTACCATCACCAAAGATTGGAACATGACGTGACAGTGGCACCATCTACGGGCGGTGACAGTGGCACCACCTACGGGCGGTGCCACTGTCACGTCAGTGTTCCTATCTTTCTAAACCATTGGGTTACCAAATGTAAGATCCTGTAGAACGAGATTTGTCCTCTAGATCGGTAGGAAGCCATTTCAGTTTTTCTCCTTTCGATTTTAGAGGATAAAGGATATAGTTTTCGGGGTTCATCAATGCCGTCCGCGGATGCACCCTCGCATTCGTGTTCCATTCAGAATCGTAGTTGCATATTGAATACGTGTGTGACCTATGCAATGAATTGCGTAGGCGGGCATCGAACCGGGATTCGAACTCGTGGCCGTGCGTGAGAGATAGTATGTCATTGCCACTACACCACTTTCATCCTCCTTTTGCGATAATTTTCGAAAATCGACGGACCAGTAGCAGTTCATGAACAAAGATATACTAGACTGAGTCAGGAAAAATGACTAACCGTATTGTTCATCAAGGCTCTCAATCAGTACCATAGGATCGGCTTGAATGGTGTTTTTCTGTACAACTGAACGGTATTCCGTTTCCAGTACCGAGAAGCCAGTCTCCAGGGTTAACTTCTGAAGCGAACATGTGTCAAGGAGGGTCTAGACAGGAAAAAACTGTAGCGAAACCTTGATGAAAAATGAGCTGACCATGTTTTCAGTCTGATTCTGATAATTAGGATGAGATTCGAAGAATTGAATAGCCTGTTGGAGACATTCCATATTTTCCAAGTACGTTTCCAGATCATGGCCAGGATTCCCATCCCTGTAAAACAACTTTTTCATGTGAGTTGTCAAAAAAGCAAAATCTACAGAACGAAAACAGTATCTTCATTTTTTACATGACATTATCGAGAGAAAAAAAATAAATTGAAAGTGAAAGAACTTACCTTATTGAACTCTCCAGCTCACTTGTGCGGCCATAGAACTGTATTGTTGTATCGATTGTTTTGATTAACCGTTGGATATCTGGAAATGGGAAAAAATGGGTTTCTTTCAGGCAAAGGATGAGGAAGAAAATGTAAGAAAAATGCTCGCTTAATAAATAAGAGTCTCCAACAATAAATAGAAGTGCTGGAAGAATGATTTGGCCGAATAAATGACTGGACGACTAACTTTTCTGTTTAACCTGTAGCCTTCCATTGACCTCGTGCATTGGTAGAACATTTTCTTGAAGTGAAACAAGTCTTGCTTGAAATCGATCCGTAATCGCCTCGATAGATTCCCGAAGTTGTTTACTTTTAGCTGTGCTGGCTTTGAAATTCTTCAGCCATTCTTCTTCCTGTAAGTATTCAACTTAGAGAAGTCGTGGATCAACCTATTTATATGAAAAGATATACAAAACTGATGAAACGCAATGGATAAGGGGGCAAGTTAGATATATTATGGACATATGGAAATCCGAGCTAAGCAAGCTTTCTACCACTCTGGAATCGGCCATTTCATCCAAACTTTTATGAATGCGTAGAAGTAGCGGTCTAAACAGCGGCTGTCGCAATTTCCCTTCCCAGGTACCACTGTGAACAAATATTTCTTGGCGTTACGTTTGGGTCGCGCAGTCCTACAATCTGTCAAGGGAAAATTTGCCTCCATTTTTCACATGATCCTTATGTTCTTAGGCGTTCTATGGCAAGGAAATCTTAGGTCTAGAAGATAGCTCATACACGGAAATTATACATTCCAGGACTGATGTGCTTTGGTTTTAGATGGAACACTGTTTAAACTGAACATTCTCTTTCCCCATCCTCTCTCTCACATTTTGTCCACCCCCCTCTTCCCACTAGAGAGCTTTTTGACAGGGATTTCAAGCTTCTTCCGTCATCTTGATCGTGTCCACATCTAAGTATGGAAACTCTCACATAGAGGCTTTTGATTTGGTGGAGGCGAGCAGTGGAAAACGGACTATGCAGTTTGCAATATTAGGCATAATGGTATATAAATCCAGCATGACTAATATGAACCCGTTTCGGAGTTCCCTTTCCTTTTTCCTCTGATGATACATTATAGTTCCCCTATGCACGCTTGGGCCTAATTCAGCTCAGTATTCATCAGGCTTCCAACAGTTGGAGGTGGAATCGATGTTTGTGAAGTGGACTCCCGTACGTTGCACGGAATAGCAAACCACTTATTACTACCCTTTCTTTCTCCTTATACTCTGAAAAGAATATTACCGCTTTAAAGCTAATAATGGCGATTCAAAAAGTCATATTGACATAACAAATAAAAGACCTGCATGAGTTTCTTGTGAATAGCATCAGGGACCTCGGAACTCATGTCGACGCTTCGATCTGGGCCTGCTGTAAGCACGACCAGAAGATGCGAGCTCCTTAAACAAGAGTTACATGAAGTGATCCTTTCCAGTGGTAGCAAGAATCGATCACGATTGGAACGAACGTAAGCACTGCGATGAAATAATTATTATAGTAATATGATCAATTCTGAATGAGTTTTCCAGATTTCAGAATTCTTCTTTAACTGATGAGCTTCCTGTATTTAAAGCCTTTTTGATTTTCAAAATGCTGCAGCTGCATACAATCAGTTACAATATGTATTATAAAAACATAATTAAAATAGAACAGAAATACGAGGTAAAGGGCTTGACAGTAGGAAATTGAAGAACGGAACATCGATCTAGCTGAGGCAACGTGCTGTTATCAAGCAACCAGTCTCAAGAGGTCACGCATCTCCTCTTTTACTGCGATTTCTGGTTCAGTATGATGCACTTTTTGTAAATTAAGTTACCCACAAACAGTTCCATTCCCTCCTACTTTTGATCAATTTTGATAAGATTTGCTTATTATATTGTAACTGACCATAAGCAATTATTGTGATTTTGAAGGCGGAAGAAGACAACAAACGCAGAAAGCTCTCTAGTAAATATAAAATTCAAGAGAATCAAAAACCACTCGTTTGACAGTAATTGATGAGCCATAAACATATAATTGCTCATGAAAAGTATCTCAAAGTCGTCTCTTGATACAACCTACTTTCAAATCGTCAAACAAGTATACTAAAATAAAAGTCCAAAAACGATCAATCCGAGTCTGAATCAAAAAAAAAAACCGAAAAAAATGTTGTACAAGTAGCTCGAACAGTTGTGATTATCCCTTCAGATCAAAACCTACTTCAGTTCATTGCAAGAAGTCCATTCCGATTGGAATAGTACTCTGCCAATACACAAAAAAGTAAAAGATCAAAGACGAAAATATATGGAAGATGAACAATGCCCACCCAATATCGCTCATGCCTACATTTACACAGCTGTTTCCGAAGTATTCGGCCAAAAAAATGTGGTCAAGTGATGTTGAAAAGTCCAAAGTCTGTTAGGGACCAATTTCATCAAACCCAAATCATTCCTACCACCGCTAGAATGTTGCAAGCTGTATTTCCCTCGAAGGGGCGTTGGAAATTCACCGGATGGACGGAAGGTATCGTAGATGGAAAAGATAAAATTTTAGACTGAAAACCCGTATCGAACCTAACGATAAAAAGTGGGAGAGGTTGAAAACCATCCCAGCCCAGCCACTTGTGGGATCTAGTGTTTGAATCATAAAACCATCAAAAGGTTACGACTAGTAGATTTGAACTTTAAAATTCAATCACTAAGAAATAAAATTTGTGTAATCAGGCACTTTAACCGCACCAAATGACCTGCTCGTCTGCAGAAATGAATCCCTTCAGGATGTCATCGTGATACTGTATTAACGGTAAAATGGAAATAGACAGAAGACCCAGTACTCGAATGAAATTTACGGGAGACGGGCGTTAGGAACGATTTTGGGTAATCGATTCGCCGCACGCGGCTGTCGCGGACCACTCATTTGCCGTTATTACAGCTCCAGCGTTCTTCATACAGCTCAATCCATATGCGATCATTATTTTATGCATAATTCTACTATTAGTAGTTTTGCCCTTGAATTTCTTACCTACCGCTGCATCCTGCTACATTCCTTCGCGCGCGACGCCCCTCTCGCCGCGACGTGACCATTTCGTTCCTAACGNTACATTCCTTCGCGCGTGACGCCCCTCTCGCCGCGACGTGACCATTTCGTTCCTAACGCACCACACCCGAAATTTACGACTGTTGGAGTAGTCAGGGCAATCGTTGTAATCAGACCAGATACATGAGAGGCATGGGTGAAAGCGACTGAATAGATGCAAGAAAAGAAGAAAAAAGGGTGAAAAACAAAAAAATGGAAGTATTAGACGACTTCTGCGATAGACAGAGGTGAAACACGTGGCCACCAACATTCTAACAGTTCGAAGATGTCGGAATGAGGAGCTATAAGTTTAGAGAGACTTATTGTTTGCAATTGACTATTAGTCATCAATAACAATAGGATTATCAAGCGGTAAAGAAGTCCCAGGTCAGGTGAGCTGAACACGTTATGCAAATTTATGATGGCCGTCGGATCAGGGTGGCTATCGACCGACACTGGACGTCGAAAGGTCCAGGAAGCTCCTGGTCCCACGATCGACTTCTTTATGGAAGCTCTGAGCGACGAGAATGACTCGCTTACTGTCCTTTCGGCGAGAAGGATCAACTGGATAGGTACGACGGAACCATTCAGCAGTCACTCGAGGAAGCTGATGATCAATGGGATAGCATGCGGTACAACTGAGATTTGCCACTAATTAAAAGAAGAAAAAAAGTGAAAGGAAAAAAAAATATTTGAGCGAAAACTGGGCACGAACTCTGCATCCCGA